>CAHIKZ030002534.1:1747500-1772500 GCA_903632075.3 Acanthosepion pharaonis | reverse complement strand
CACACATATATATACACACATACACACACACACACACACACATATATATATATATATATATATATATATAGTTGGTATCTCCACAAATTCGCGATACATAAGGTTTAACATGAATTTAAAAAAATGGAAAATCTTTCTTGATGCGTCTTTTTACGTTGAAAAACAGATGGATTTGGAAATTCTTGCAACAATGAAAGAATTGTCAGATTTTAATGAAACAATCAGGACTTATTCATAAATTAATTAAATTATTTTAAAAATGTTTCTTTTGATAAAATATTGGTGAAAATTTTTTTTACATGTTATCCTCGCCCGACTTATTTAATTTTATGAAATTTGGCGAAATTACATTTTGTAGAGCTTAAGTTTTATATTAGTTAAAAGCAGAACTCCTTGGGGAATTTGAATCTTCAATTTCTTTTTGTAAATCAGGAACACTACTTACCGAAAATCTGCTCTGAATCGTAAAATAAAAAAAAATGACATAAAAGCATGACATTATTTAATTAGAAAAGCTCTTAATTGTTTATATGAATACGATATATTATGGACACTATTGTCTTTTTCGATGAATGATGAAATTTTACAAGAACTGTTTTTATTTTTTGAAAATATTAATTATAATAATTTATAAAGGTTTAAATCTTTTAAAATTCTGTCTTTATTTGTATACATTAGGTGATATTATTATTAAGTAAACACTATATTTATTAATCATCAATGAAAAAGGTTAGTACAATTCATAGAACGCCAATATTTTAAAAAGAATTTTGGAATCTTTTTTGTATGTATAAATGTGCCGATTTCTGTAAATAAAGAAATCCATACACGACATTATAATAAAATAAGAGCGATACCTATAGTAAATTTAAGAAAATTCAATAAAACATTAGATTACAGGGAATATTTTTCTAAATTTTTAATATTAATGATTGGTTAAAAATTATGTAAAAAACGCTCACGATATATTCTTCAAGTAAATTTCACAGATATGACTTCCGTAGAAAAAACATTTGATAAACTTCCGTCAGTCATTGAACCTGTCAACCTGTTCAACACCTAAAATAAAAATCTACTGCCGTGTTAAAAATGCATTTTTGTGATATTTTAAAAAAGTAAGTAATATTTATTTCAAATCAGATTAATTAAACTTTAAATCAGATAATATTCCTCAAATAAAGTTTCAGAAAAAAGTATATTTTATTTTTGAAAGAGAATTACATTGTGATGACAGATGGCTGAAATGGCAAATAGCTAAAATGGCGCTGAAATAAGAAAAAGAAAAAATCTTCTAGTCAGTTTAAATTAGTTTTTCAAATACAGTAAAGTATTTTACTTATTGAAAATATTAAATTTAATCTATTAGCTTGAAATTAAAACTAAAATAAAAGCTTCAAGAAAAGATTTTCGTTTTTAAAAAATCATTTTAAACCTTAGGTGTCGCGTTTCTGTGGATGTACCTAAATAAACAATATGTGTTGACGCATTATGAAATGGACAAAGTCCGACAATTATTTTAAGACATTTTTATGTTTATACATTCTTTTTATAGATACACATTTTTAAGTAAATGCTCTGTTTATAATAAACAGTATTAATAACATTTACTGTCCAGAATTTCCGAGAAATTTTCATGGAAAATACTCGTCATCCAACAGGAATCGAGCCTGTATCCTCATATACGGAACCGTCATATAGCCTGACGTGCCATAACCGATTGAGCCACTGTATAAACATAAAAAATGTCTTAAAATATGTGTTGAATTTACTTATTTTGAAAATGTTAATTATTTACTGAATGCTGTTGCATTTCCGTTACAGTTCGAAAGGACTATTATTAATGTATGTTTTTGATAAAATAGAATCAAGAGGATAAAATTCTACAATAATTTTTTCAACAGGAAACATGAACAAAAGGAAGAAAGACAGTTGAGTGTTTGGGTTGGATCCAATCTCTTAGCGTGCAACTGTGTATGACTGAGTGTGCGCCCGTTTGTATGTATGTGGGGGCGTATATGACAGAATGTGGAAACAATTTAAAGGTGGGTGCTGCATTGCACTCTGTGGTCAAGAGGTCAAGAGGTCAAGAATGCCGTTGGCTAAGATAGAAACGAGATCGAAATTGAGGTCATTTGGCGGTCAGTTGGCGCTAAACTTGATTTTGCAATTTGAGTTAATATTTCTCACGATGAAAGACAACATATATATATATATATATATATATATATATATATGTATGTATGTATGAATGTATATATATATATATATTTCATCCAATAATATATTTCCAAGTGTATAATTACATATATATTCAATGTTCATATATTTACAATGAGATTAGAGTGAGGGACTAAAATATGTTTACCAAGTTTCCAATTAGTGTAGAACAAAGCCATCTGAGTGAGAAATTCCGGGAGGATTTTGATTCAGTGCAGTTGAGGAAATTAGCACATGAAGTATGGAATGTGTGTTTATTTTAACACTTTGATGCTGTTATCTATCTCCTATATATAACATTCTGTGGCTTCCGTTAGTTTGTCTGTCCGTCCGTCCGTCCGTCACACCCTCTAAAATAGCCATATTCGCCGATCAATATCAAATTTGGGGAGGAAGTGGAGAAGGTGGGGTACAAATTACAGTTGGTTTTACGAGTGTGCGTAAAAACCGCGAAGTAGGGTTTTTGTCAAAGTATTTTTCCAAACAAATCAGCTTATTCAAATTTCATCGATTGGTATGAGAAACTGAACGAAACGTAGAGTTTGTAAATCTCGACAAAAATGTTATTGATAACTTTAACAATACTAAATACTTTAAGGACTTCAACAAGGTGTTGCAAAAAAAATATATATAGTTTTTTGTAAAAAAGGAAAAACTTTCTTTTTACGACCATCTTGCAGTCAACATTTTCTGCTGATTCCTATCCTGTTAAAACAGAATCAGATATTATTTATATGCCGTGGTCGATCATAGTTTTCAACAGCTCCTTTTAGTCGTTGTAACTCTCTAACTAACATTTGACTCTTTCTCTTTGTGTCTCTGTTCTGTCATCCATCCATACAAGCACATTAGGTACGTTTCTCGCTGACTGCCTCTTCCCCACCACTCGTTCTGAGAGTATTACATTTTACAAACCGTCTCTCCTGACAATGTGTTTCAGAAATAATACCTCTTTCTGATGAGTCTCTTTCGAATTCCAATTCTCTTTACAACTCGCTCGTTAAGCCATAAAATATGCAAAGTCTAATGACAATTCACTGAAATTGGCATTTTATGCCATTCCTCTCCGTTTTTTGCTTTGTTTCTCCCTCCATCTTTCTTCATTTATTATGTCTTTTCACGAAGTGGACGATCACCGCTCTCTAAAGTTTCCCTTGTAATAAAAGAAAAAGTATTGCTGAAAGCAGAATTTCAGCAATAATTTTTCTTTTATTACTTTTCATTTTCTAGTGATATTTGTTTCTTTATCTATCCCTGTCAACCGGATTACTCGAGGTTTACCTTATTTTCTTATTTTTAATCTATCCCGTGTTTAATAATCTATCCCGTGTTAAATTTTCCAAGCATTTCTTTCTTATTAAATCCTAAACATTCCATTTGTCAGTAACAGTTTCTTTGTAACTCCTATTCAATTTAAAACTTCCTAATTTATCACATGTTCTGTGCAAGATATTGTTTTTTATATTCTTATTCATCTACTTTAATTGTCAATTTATTTGTATACGAGAATCGTTCAAAATGTTCTAAGCCTCACCCAGAAGGAGTTGGAGAAATAAGACAGTTTTTCGCTATTTTTCAATATAGTCCCCACTTAAGCATTGAAATCCCAACATGGAAGGAAATGGCAACCTTGTCCTCCAAAAACTTCTCCACAGCACAACACTTATTGTTTTCAAAATGACGACCACGCAAGTGATATTTAAGTTTAGGAAACAGAAAGAATGGAGCTGTCTGGTGAGTAAGGGGGACGGGGTAGCAATTCAAATCCATAGTTGGCTACTTTAGCTACTGTAACCTGAGCAGTGTGAACGGGCGCGTTATCCTGCATCAAGAGCACACCTGCCCTCAGCTTCCTTTTGCGTTTCGACTTGATTGCTTCCTTCAGTTGTCTTAATTCTGATGCACAGTACTGTCTATTAATAGTGTTTCTATTTTCCAGGTAGTCTATCATGGTTACGCCTTCAGAATTAAAAAAAAAGAAACAAAAGCTATCACCTTGCCAAAAGACGTTGTCTGCTTGAACTTCTTCGAGGTGGAGAACCAGAACGCTTCTACTGTTTGCTTTGAATCTTTGATTGAAGTTCGAAGTTGTGAACCCCGGTTTCATCTTGAGTTATTAATCTGCGGTGGAAATTCTCAGGTTCAGCCTGGAAGCGAGACAGAAGTGTCCTGGAAATGTCGACCCTTTTCAGCTTCTGCTCTGGTGTCAGCATTCTTAGGACCCATCTTGCAAACAATTTGCTCATCCCCAGGGTCTCACTTAAAACAGTATGGATCGAACCAAAACTAGTGCCTATGGATTTAACTATATGCTTGACAGTAAGACGTCTGTCACCCCAAATAATACAATGAATGGCGTCAACTTGTTATCAGTGGTTGAGGTTTTTGGACGACCTGCCCGAGGGCCATCTTTTGTGGTGTCCCTGGTCACTTGAATTTCGCAGCTCATTTCTTCGCATTTGTATAGACAGGGGTGTCCTCAGCAAGTGCCTGTCCCATGTCCTCATGGATTTCCTTGGGTGTCATATCTTTCTTTTGCAGATACTTTATGACAGCTCAAACCTCTGTTTTATCCATTTTTAGATTTGTCTCACGCCTCTTACATTTGTATGGGCCTCACTTGCACAGTAATTAAAACAGACATTCGGAATTAAATTTTTCTAGTTTTGTAAGAAGTTTTAGTGTGTTGCCACAACAAAAATGTTCCGTCATGAATTTTCTTTCTGAGTGAGGCTTAGAACTTTTTGAACGATCCTCGTACCTATAAAGCGATTACAGAGAGATTTTGATGGAGATGACTTCAAGATGAAAAACGATCAAACATACCTCTCCATTTTTTTTTGGCTGGATTAATTTTCTTTCTATCGGTGGTGGTTGCTTGATGGTTGAAACTAAAATGTTTCCTTCCGAGTAATTGCAGGTTTACGATACTGGCAATTTTTGGCAGATGGGTGGTACCAATGCGACATAATTTTCCTATATTGATAATTCAGTGCTTTCATTATGTAAGCCCACTTATATTTGTTTTGGAAATATACCAGTTCTCTTACGGATTGGAGAACTGGACTCTGAAAAACGTTTAAAAATAACAAAGAGAAACTGACTCATTTTGAATGAATAGATGAACCAGAAATGAAAGACTAAAGATATGAGTTCTCTTTATTCTTTCTCATCTACTTTTATTTTTCGTCCTTACTCTCCTTTTCTCTCTCAACTCTCCAGACTTCCTCGAATGTCCATTGTGTTTGGGATGACTTACCCTCATCTAACAAGGCATGCGCTTGTCCACATGTACATGTCACGTGGGTCAGAGCGCTGTAGCATGAGATAATAGAGTTAGTGTGGGGATGACAGTTCCAGAATTGTCAGGAAGAGGTTCAAGGTTAGAGATGTCAAAATATTGCATTAAAAGACAAAAAAGGAATTAATTTACACAAGCTAATATGATTACGACATTCCGTTTAGGTGAATTCAGACACAATGAATATCTGTTCTGTTTCACATTATTTGGGTTTTGAAGACTTCCTTCTGGTTTGTTTATATTCTGTTGGAAGTAAAACGAAATATTAAAAATAAAAGATATTCACTCATTACTTGCACTAAACAATGGAAGTATAAATATTTACAAAATATCAATTAAGTTCGGAATTGTCTTGGATTGGTGAAATTTTACAAAATAGAAAAAGATTTTTATTGAATGTCCGATGATCATGCTATTTACATTATTCAGACTGTTGTCCTCATCTTTGTCGCCATATTTATAACAACGTTTCGGCCGTTGTACGCTTCTGCCTTTTTCAAGTGGTTGGAATATCGAACCCTTTATTTTGCTCACTGGGGTAGACTGCTCTGGTTCAACGTGCTGTGGACACATGGCACAGTGGATAAAGCCGTTAGTTAGATCCAGTGATAGGACCCAAGAGTGTGAGTTCAATACCCAGTTAAGGTAGTGGTCTAAGTTTTTACTCAAGATATCCGCATCATGTTTCTTAATAACCATTTCTAAGTTTTCAGTACTATTGTATCTTCATTTTAGGGTATTTTTATTAAAAATTGTACTGAGTTTACTATCTCTAGGATAATGTTTAGGAAAATGTTTAACGATTAATTCAAAGGAATTTTTGTCCTAATTTGTTTTTTACCATTTCGTTGTATGTCAAATGATTTTTCTACTTCTGTTTTTTCTATTGTTTCCACTTTCATTTTTTATATACTTGAGTTTTGGGTTTTTGTAGCCACTATCCTTTGAGATTAATTATTGATATTATTATATTCATAGAAAATATTATCATTTGCTGAATTTGTACTTATTCTGTTTTCGATAGATAAAGGAACATGTTTCATTATAGATAATAAAGAAAGATATGGAAAGTATTTGGGAAAAAAGTGATTTTCACTGTTACAGTGCATTTCTTGCATCGTTTGTTTGCAATACACGAAAAAAATAACCCTGCCTGAATATGAAGGAATTATGCTAAAAATAAGCAAACAATGTTTGTAATTTATATAATCAGTCATGCCTAATATATATATATATATATATATATATATATATATATATATATATATATGTGTGTGTGTGTGTGTGTGTGTGTGTGTGTGTGTGTGTGTGTGTGTGTGTGTGTGTTATGGTTAGAGTTGTAAAATAATTCATTCCCGGTATTTCAATGAAGTATTTAATTCAGTTTAAATTCAGGTTAAAAATATCACTCCCAACATAAAATTTGTAAAATCGTTTATAAATATAGTCGTACTGTGACTTTCTAGATCCTTCTAAAACTTTCTGGAATCTTCTAGAATTTGTTTTTGTTTATTTGTAAGTTTGTATGTTATGCTATTGCTATAAACTGTTAAATTCGTTTAAAATACGTGAGTGCAATCCAATGACATCATAAAGAAATTGAAAAATAAAACTTCTGGAATATTTTGATTTTTACCGTAATTGCATATATGATGAGATCGAATTTTCTGTTTGAAAGCGAACTTTTACAAGAACGAAAACAAATTAATGCCTTCTTCATTACTTTGGAACAAAAGTTAATCACTTTCTGACACATGAACATGTGGTTGCAAAATATTCATTACTTTAATATATATATATATATATATATATATATATATATATATATATGAGAGAACCATAATTCGTAAATAATTATATAGGCCACACTACAACATGTTTGACACGCAGACTGACTCTACAACCTTTCTGACCATAGCTCAATTAGATCTCATTTAAATATTCATGGAGACCTACCGTACACTATTCGTAACATACTTGTTGACAACACTAATATAATAGCATCACCTTCATGCAAAAAAAAACCAACAGTTAATAATATTAACTTTGAACATAGACATAATATCTTGACCGTGTTTTGAAAAATGAAAACATTTTATAAAACATATATACAACAAACTATTTCTTATTTAACAGTTAAAATATTTAATCCTTGAAAATGGCTAAATGTATAGCCGAAAGCGCTCGGATAAAAAGGACATTCGGACAGTTTTTATATAAATTATCAACCGAAAAGGAAAAAATTATTAGATTGCATAAGAAATTGTATAAAAAACTGAATAAAAGCACCTTGTCTGTTGTATTCAATAAAATGTGCATGAAAGAAGGATTGCTGCCTAAATACACACACACACACACACACACACACACACACACACACACACACATATATATATATATATATATATATATATATATATATATATGTGTGTGTGAGAGAACCATTTTTTCCTTCCATTAGCATAGCTGATGCCAATCTCCAGAGGTATCTGAAGTTTCTGGGATACATAATGAGGAAGGAGGGCCTGGCGAATCTGATACTCACGGGTCGAATAGAGGGAAAAGAGACAAGGGAAGGCAGCGCGTGACATACCTGACGAACTTGAGCAAGTGGATGACAGAACGTGGTCTAGGGGAGGAAGCAGAGGGAAGGAACTTGCTGCAAGGAATAGAGGGAGGTGGAGAGCCATGATCGCCTACGCCCTGAAAAGACATGACACATAAAAAGAAAGTATTCCCAAGCGGTCACCCATCTAGGCATTGACCAGGCTCGATGTTGCTTGACGTCGGTGATCGTACAGGAACCGGTGTTCCAACATGATAAAGCCATTAAGAGCAAATGGGTTACTGAGGATCGAAGAGAACAGAGTGAAGGAAATTGAGAAAACGGTACCCAGAAGAAAGGCTAGTTAAAAAGAACAAGATTCAAGGAGAAAGATGACGACGATTGGTGTCGCATATTTCACTGTGTACCATTAGTAGGGTGTAATCCCTGACCCAATCTATTGCGAAAGACCAGCTAATATCCTTTCCTCAAATATTTTAGTGCGACCTCAACTCGGCTCGCCATTTTGCATTTCTCGGGCTGTTAACTGTTCGTAATGTCAATGTGATAAACGAAACAAAGCAACAATAACAATAAAAAGAAATAAAATGATTTTATTTTCATTGTCAACCTTTGACTATCCATCGGCATAAACATTAAAATGTTTATTATCATCCAGCACGATAGTTTTGTCTCATAACTTTATAATGTGTAAATCATCAATGCCTTGTTATGGATGGATAAATTATCGTCTGCTTCGTTTGATGTGTTGAAATCAACCCGATTATATAGGCACGTAAAGAATCCTAGAAAAAGAATAAAAAGGGAATAGCCTGTTTTCTCGAAAAGGTCCACCCCCTACACTTACTTATAGAAAAGGAATGTTATAAATTCATTACGTAGTTTATTATGGCAAATTTTATTATGCATGTCCGTTTACACAAAAATTAAGAAAAAATGTTTTAGCCAAACAATTTTTAGTGAATTCTATACTTATATTTAGATGATAGAGATATAAAAAATCTATTTATAATATGTTTTTAAGTGTTTATAACATGGAGTAATGGATAGCGGCTCGGATTGAGGAATCGGAGAGCAGTGTTCGAATTCCAGTCGAATACATTACATTCACTTACGTGCTAACAAGGGAAAGGTACGAATCCTCTTCTTCTCTCCCACAGCTATGGGTAAATAGCAGAACAGACCGGGTTCTATAGCTTTGATGGCATCTGGTCTACCGCAGAAAGAAATAGCAAACTACTGCGGGAAAAAATCGGTCTCGTTTAGCTATCATGTATCGAAAGATACATGATCGCCTAAGCGCGTATCACACATGACACATAACTTACAGATTTCTAATAATTTATTTAGTGGTATAAGTTCTGTTCTAAAAACAGAAAATTGTTCAGTCTATAGATATATATGGACGCCCCTATTGCCTTTGGTGGCAACTAGTCTAGGAGAAGGTGTTCAAAACCTGAGAAGCGTCGTTTGGGGACCTTGCGGCAAATTATGTGTACTCGTTCTCATTATTCGGCTCTTCTAAAAAGCTTGGGTGTTTTTGCACAAGCTTTCAACACTATAATCAAATCATGTGTAAGTAATTTGGATCTTCGATCCTAACAATTGACTTACTATATCCTTATACGTCAAAAAACGATGGGAGAGTCCTGTATAAATAAAATTGTATAATAATTGGTCAAGTTGAGATCATAGACAAAGAACATCATTGGAAAATTCGTAAACTTAAGGAATCAGCACATATGCTAGGCCACAAAAATCTCCTGAGCCGACCAAACATAGAAACGAATACAATATGGGAACTAGTAATAAGGAGTGCCAGAGAAAATCGATAACAACAAAAATTGCAATATGAGCTCTGGTAAAAAACTGATGTGATAAAAGCAAAAATTGCAATATGAGCACTGTTTAAAAATGGTTGCTGAAGACATTAGGGTTATAATATTCAGAAATTCATACACAGATGTCCTCAAGGACACATGGCACAGTGGATAAAAGCGTTAGATCCAGTGACAGGACCCAAAGAGTCTGAGTTCAATACCTGGTTAAGGCGGTGGAGAACTTTGGGAGTTAACAGGAAATAATTGACATCCATTAGACATGGCAGGTGGAACTAGAACAGTCTATCCCAGTGAAAATAAAGGGTTCAGTTCGACATTCCAACCACCTGAAGAAGGCCGGATCGTACAACGGCCGAAACGTTGTGATAAACATGGCGATAAAGATGAGGATAATAGTCCGAATAATATAAATGGTATATAATTATTGATATTTACTTTATATTTTGATATGCCAATTCTACTCTTTCATACTGTTCACAGGTGCGTGTAAGTGACTATAACGAAGCCAACTGGGACTCGGCTCTCCGTTGTCCAAAACTTACAGTAATTGGCATTCCCAAGCAGCCAACCATCTCGGTATTAACTAGGTACTTTGATTAACTTCGGTGACAGGACCCAAAGAGTGTGAGTTCAATAACCGGTTAAGGCAGTGGAGAACTTGGAGAGAGGAATTAACAGGAGATAACTGATAACTGACATCCATTAAACATGCCACGTAGAACTAGAACGGTCTACCCCAGTGAGTGAAATAAAGGGTTCAGTACGACATTCCAACCACCTGAAGAAGGCCGGAGCGTACAACGGCCGAAACGTTGTAATAAATATGGCGACAAAGATGAGGACAATAGTCCGAATAATGTAAATAATGTACATAATACCTCATCTCAGAAATATAGGCATATAACGATACTACTGAATTAAAAAACGAAGCGTGCAGTTGCGTAACGTGACTCACGTTTCGTCTTGATAACATACATTTTTTTTTTTACTGCTAGTTCCCACAATACAAGGCCCAAGGGTCACTCAATGTATTGAGTTTCAGAATGAGATTGTAAGGGACAAAGTAGTAAGAAAATTATGAAAACGACTGGCAGAGGTATCGGTTGACCCTAGACTTAAAAGAGACCAAGATTGTAATTGTCTGGAAAGCATTCTCTCGGGAGTTTTTTGACACAAAGTGACAGATCTGGGGAAGAAGCTGCCTGGGTAGAACTTTTTATCAAAGGAACACTAAGGGAATTAGGATGGTTTACCACTGTGAACACGGCATGGTAGGTCCTAGGTATATGGGTTTGAGCTGGTGGCCTTAAGGAATGTAATTCGTCCGAACATCTGTCATAGTAATAGCAATCTAGTAGTGGAAAGCTGGCGACGTTTCGTCTGTGGGATAAGGGTCGAAGGGTGGAGAATAATACATCACCCACAAAGTCGCGTTTTTGTGAAATAAACTAATTTTGTGATGACGCTGAATAATCAGCGAACCATATCAAAGTAAAATAAATAATTTTTCTAAGTTCTCTTAAATATTTCACACATACATACCAAATTATACGTACACGAACACCCCCATATATATGTTTGTGTGCGCGCAAACACATATATATACACCCTTGTGCAAATTAATTGAATCAAAACGAATAATTCCGTTATTTACTTTTTCGCATTTTTCCAATGAAACATGACCCAGTGCACATGTTAATACTTCGTATGTCCATTCCACAAAGTCGTTACTTGCAGATTGACCACAGATTCTCGATTGGATTTAAATCAGGAGAGTTTCCGGGCCAGTCTATAGTACTTTGATTTGATTAGTAGTGGTAAGGCTTGCCAGTGCGTTCGGACAGCGTTGCAATATTCGTATGCTTCTTTGGAGTAATGTTCATCGCAGACAATGTCCGTAGGACAACTAATCGATAATCGAGACGATAGTGTCTGGGCGTGATGAAAATCTGATGCAATCGCGGATGACGCGATATTTTTCAAGGACAAACAAAACCCCGAAATAAATTCATATTACTACACACCACTGCAAATAACCTAATCTAAGGAATAAATAGAAATCGATTACAACCTGTCACTCCAGTGGGTCTAAAACTGTCCGTATGTTGAAAGAAAAGACACTAAAGCAATTAATTTGCCCATATATATATATATATATATATTTACCTTGTGTAAATTAAAATAATATATATATATTTTTTTTATTTCTAGATTACTTTGCATGCGTTCATGCATATGTCATGATATTAAGGGCCACATGGCCTTAGCATGATAGCAAATATAATCTGGTAGGGGTCATTTCGACTACCGACCTGCTCATTCGAGAGAACTTGATAAAAAATTGTTCTCTCTGGCAGGATTCGTACCTGCGTCATCCTCTATAGGAGAAACCAAAGGCTGATCCGGTAGGATCTGACCTCTCGGCTACGAAGAGTTTCCCAATCAAGCAAAGTTTTATTTTGTTTTTAAAGCACATTCACTTGTTCAGGTTTTCTCGAAAGTTATATCTGTTCAGTTCTGAGACATAAACAAAGCAATTTCTAAAGAATTAATGGACGTTATTTTTAGTGGTTAATCGCATTTGAGTAGACCCCCCCGTTTTTAAACTGTGTTTATTACTACGACCGGCCCACGCATTCGAGAAGACTTAAAGAAAAGCAGCCCTTCGACAGGATTTAAACCCGCGTCTCTCCTTGCAGGAGAAACCTTCGTTGATCCTGCATCCTTTGACCACTCAGCTACGAAGAGTTTCACAGTCACGTTATCTCTTCTAATCCTTGTTCTGCTAACCATTTACATAAGCTTATTACGTAGGTAATTCCTTTTTCTCTCTTGTTTCCAATATATCCTGTGAGTGTCAAATTTACTAAACCCTCTTTCCTTCCTATTTGCCCTTTAGGATAATATTTGTAAATATCTTTATTTTGTGTCAGGATTTGATAAAAAAAAATATAGAATCAGAAACTTGACATCAGCTTTATCACGGCCACCTCACTTTTTATTTCGTGACAGCCTGATTGTGAAGTGTTCGGTTATTTTCAGCGTTCAGTTTTGTTTCGGCTCGTGGTCATAGTGTAAGGTGCCCAATGAGGATCTAGAAAAGACGGTCATATTAAGCAAAAATCGATAGGTATTCATTTTGTTGAAGTTAGTCTCATATCAGGCCACAGGTGTGGGAGCCTAATTGGGACAGAACTTATTTGTGGTAGCCTGAAAGACAAGTTTGCTAAATATTATACGACGGTGAGAGATTCCTAAGTGTGTATCATTCAGTAAAGATAGAACTTGTTATACAAACCTTGGTTGCGTACACACACACACACACACACACACACACACACACACACACACACACACACACACACACACACACAAACTCTCTCTCTCCCTCTCTCTCTCTCTCTCTCTCATTTATTTGCGTCGATTATTTTGTCACAAGCCATCTCTTCCAAACGCAATATTTTTTATTCGTTGCCTATTAATTTAATTTGAAGTAGTGTGGAACAGCAATATTTTTATTATTTTCTCTGTGATAATTGTTTTAATTGCTGTTGAAAGTCCTCAAGTGGTGTGGTTTCTGTTTTATTCGTTACTGATTCTGTAGGGACAATGCAAACGGTTCGTAGCAGGATTGTCCTCCCTAAAACCTACAGTGTTCATTAACCAGAAGCAATTTCAACCATTGATCGCAGAAAACAAATATACCTGATGATTAATATCACACACACACACACACACACACACACACACACACACACACACACACACACACACACACACACACACACACACTCTTTCTTTCTCTGTCTTTCTCTCTATCTCTCCCTCTCATTTATTTGCGTTTAATATTTTTTATCGCAAGCCATCTCTGCCACACGCAATATTTTTATTCTTTGCCTGTTATATTTGATTAAATGAAAAATAGAAAAGAATTACCTCCCTTCAAACATGAAATCTCCCTTGTTTTTTTGTTTTTTCCTTTTGATTGCTTTTATTTTTTATTCTGTTTTCGTGAGGTGTATTTGTTTTGCAACCTCCGTTTACATGACATTATAGTAAGGCTGAAAGGCCGCCCGTGTTTGGTTGTGCGCTGATGATCATGTGGCTGGGGAGGAGAGCTCAAGCATCAGGGGGTCGTTTTTGCCGTTGTCGTTACTGGTGTACGGGTAACAAACAATACCTGCCGGACAGACTCGCGTCAATCAGAAATGCGATCCCCGGGAAAACATCGCCACAACATAGTTTGCGGATAAGGTTGTAAATCACACATACACACACGCGCGCATACACGCGTGCGCGCACACACACACTTGCATAAAAACACGCATAAATCCATATACACTCCTACAAAATAGTTAAAACTATTACCCAGTGATAGAAATAAAAGGCTAGATTTCGAATGTGGATTTTCAAGGAAGGCAGGATATCCCTCCCCAACTTGGTTGAGTGCGCAATACAATCCGTTTATGTCTCCCTCTTTTTAGTTTGGGTTTTTACCAAACGGAACAATGTTTAATAAATAGACATATACTTACACACACACAGTCGCATACATGCAACCACAGACACACATAATCGCATGCATAGACACATGCACTAATAAAAACTTGCATACGCACAGCAGAAATTAGATTCATCTAAAACACACACACACACAGCACACACATACACATATATTGATTTTCTAAGCCTAGCTTAGATGTGGCACAAGGCCGAAGGTCTGGGACACCAATGAGGATCGAATTCCCTACGCAGTCGTAATTGCGCTACGTCGAGATGCTCCCACCTCTCTCTCTCTCTCTCTCTCTCTCTATATATATATATATATATATATATATATATATTATAAATTCCCAAGAGGATAGAATCTAGGTAGAACTCAATGTCCAGGACAGAGTAAAAAATATACTATAAAGGCTCAAACACTAATATTCCATGGTTATAATTTATTATTGAATCGTGATCACGATCCAATTATCAAACCTGCAAATTCAAAATTGAATTTGTAGGTCTGATGAATTGGATCGTCATTACGATTCCAATGTAATAAATTATAACCATGAAATATTAGTGTTTTAGCCTTATATATATATATATATATATATATATATATATATATATATATATATATGGAAAACACATATAAGAACAGTTTATCGCTAGATCATCCACAGTTAATTTATGTCCAAATTTTACGATATTTCACCTTTTCTTGACAGAGATCTATTATCAAAATTTGGGATATTTCACAACAAAAGTGATAAAAACATAAATAAAAAGAAAGTAAATGATAATCGCCTAGACTATATATTCAAACACATATTTAAAAAAAATTAAATTTAAAATTTTAGCGTCCTCTCATGTATGCATAATCTCATCAACGTCAACAGACCTTTAATCCGTTGAAGTCCTTAAAGACGAAATCCGTCACACGAAAAATTTTCCCACTTTGTTATAGTTTTTCCTAATATATATATATATATATATATATAAGAAAAAATATCTATATTATACAAATATAGAATTTGTCACTTTGCTGATTGATGTTATTGTCAGCATTCCGACTTCAGAGTTTCGTAGACGGACGGACCCTCCACCAGTCGCTGCAAACACTCATCAGGATGGAAAAAAACTTGCTGGTTATATTCAGCGCCTCGAAAACCAAACTAGTGACATTCCATCATCATTGAGTGGATCCCAAAATTTTCACTTATTGCGATGAACGGATGTTCTCTCACGGTGACCTCGTACCTTGAGCACATTGAGGACTTAAGCTCAACCCAGATCTCAAATGGAACTTGTACATACGATCCATCGCTAAAGATACAGGAAGAATAGTTGGTTCCTTGCATCGCCCCAGTAAGTACTTGACTCTTCCTTCTATCATTCTGCTTTTGGCCAGGTCAAGCCAAAAAGGGAGCTCTGTATAGGCAGGAACTGCTCAGACTTCACTTTCTTGTCTCGATAGAGCCCCAAATCGTCTGTGTCTTTGTGTAGCGAATTATTTTTCTCCCTGCAATTTCTTTCTCCCAGACGAAACGTCGTAAGTCTCTCGCTGTTCTATGGCTATTTCCATGGACGGTGTTCAAATGAATTACATTCCTTCATAGTTCGACTGGCTCTCACCTTCACGTCTAAGATTCGCCATGCCACACACATTCATACTCCACTCGTGAGATGTTAGTCCCACTTGTGCCGCTTTTTCCCACGAACCGCTGTTTTGTGCAACCGACCCTAAGTCGGTCTAGGTTTTAACCGTTATCTTTTCCCACATATCTGCATAATCTGTGCCTTTTACTCAGTAACCTTCTTCCTCGAGTGGCTCTTCGACACTGCCAAGTCATCTTCTTTCTGATATTTTTTTAGTTTCTTTTATCATTTTCAGTTATTAATTTTTCCATTAGTATTTCGTGTGATTTTCTGTTTCATCTTGTAGCTTATTTAAAACCAGAAAATATTTTTAGATTGTTAGATTTTTTTCGGCGATAATAATGATTTACCCAAACGAGTTCTACTAATTAAACCATAGCTGCGGGGAGAAGAGGTAGATTCATGCTTTTTTAAAGAGTAATTACGCGTAAGTGAATTCACGACTGGAATTGGAACCTGGCTCTCCGATTTCAAATTCTGAGCCGTCACCAGTTACACCATTTTCACATTCAAGCTTACAGCACAGGATATTCCCAAGCGGTCACCCATCTAGGTACTGACCAGGCTCGACGCTGCTTAACTTCAGTGATCGTACAGGAATCAATGTTTTAGGTTCAAATTTATCAAATATTACTCTTAAAATGCTTTTCTGGAAAATAACCTCTTATCATTCTTTCCAGTGTTCATATCCTTCTATTTGAAGTAGTGTGGAATGGCAAAATCCTGATTATGTCAGTATTTTCTCTTCGAGCTATCCATTTTAATTGTTGCTGCTGTTGATTGTCTTCAAGTAATTTTGTTTCTTTATTTGGTATAATTTTTTCTTTGTAGCACCAGTAAATAATCTTTGAAGAAGGATGGTTTTTGCCAAGACCCTCAGGATTCACTCGCTCAATGGTAGCCAAAAATTAATAATAATCGCTATTACACCAAGAAATATCATAAAAACAACGATCTTTTAGATTGTAGAATAATTCGATTTTAATTAGATACATAAAACGAAAGTGACAAAAAATGCTGAAACTATTAGTTCATGAAAGAAGTGTCAGCAAATTATTTATTAATAGGAAAAGACATAATATTATATATATATATATATAATGGCTGGCGATTCGTTCCCAGGTTCCCCAGGTTTTTTTATCTATTGCATACACCTGTTCAGGTACTGTTCACGCGCTGGTTTCGATAACATTATAAATCACCTACTCGACATGGTAAGATTCGAACTCAAGTCTCATGATCGGAAAGCGAACGTTCTAAACATTCAGCCGTGCACCCATAGCACCAGTTTTAACAGACGAGATACTCATCCAGTGGGGTTTACCGCTCACCCACGGAGAACCACGCTTAAATACATGAGATAACGCACTTACATACGGACTTTGATTATAATCAAATAAACTATGTAGTTTTTAATTTTTTTTTATGTAAATCTTATAAGGTCAGCATAATATAATAAATATATTTGACTTCTTTCTTCCGGCAATAATTATTTGAATCTCGACAGGTTTTGTATTCTTTGATGTAAAATTTAAAAAAAAAAAAAAATGAAGGAAAGTTTAAAATTGTTATTACTTCTATATAAATAAGTGCGAATGTCAGTGTGACAATGTGTCACAATCTTTCAACTCTACCCCTAGAAGACGTAGCCCAACACCAGGCCGACCCCGTAAGCAAGATAAAAACATTCCAGTCCGGAACCAAACCCGCAATCTTGAAATTTTGGATTCCTATGTTTCCATCACGGCAAATGTTTTCGGCGATTTTTTACATGATTTTTTGCGACGGATTTTTTTGTACGATAACAATTTTTATAACTTGGAAATAAATTTGGGAATAATCGAAATTAATTGCGAAATCCAGCGAAAGTCACCCATGAAATAAAAAAGAATTGTTTGTACGGAAAGTAAGGACCTACGTACATCAAATTCTCTTTAAATTAAGTGGTGACAGAAGAAGCTTAAATATAAATGCAGTACTTAAATGAAGCGATCATTTTTTAGTTCTTCTGTAGTTTATTGTTGCCTATTGCATACGGCAGCAGTATGCCGCTCAAAAAGAAATCTCCGCTAACAGGAGAGCAGATTGCAATCAAAAGAGCCAAGGCTGCAGCGAGGAAAACAAAGCACCATACAAATGAAACCGCAGATCAAACGATAGCCAGGAGAGCCTCCAATGCTGAGAATCTGGACTCTCAAACTCCTGAACAAGTCGAAAGTCCAATCAAGAGCCCTCCGCAGGATCTTGCGTAAATGCCGCCTGAAAGGGCGGCTTTTAAGCTAGTAACAGATATTTGTAAAAAATACCTTAAAATCCATAAGGCAATGAGTTACGGGTACCATTTGAAGATCGAATATACTAGTAAGGATCTACAAGTCCAGTTTACTGATCAGTTCTCAGCTATTGGGCCCCACACTACAATAATACTACAATATATATATATATATATATATATATATATATATATATATATATATATATATATAAATAAAAGTGAACATTGAAGTCAAGACTCAGAGGCGACAGGCTGTTTCATACTGGACGCAATCGTCAGGCTGCGAATCTTCAATGTTCACTATTATATTTATATTTATATACTCTATCTCTGATACTGAGCACTTCATCCATAAATATAGCACACCTTAAAAACTATATTTCTTCATATATATATATATATATATATATATATATATATATATATATATGCTAAACCAGTGGTTCTCAATTTTTTTGCCTAATGCACCCTTTTCATCATATGTTAGAATGTCTTTCACTGCTTTCAAGATTGTTCAACTCAAAAGTTGTATTCCAAATAAAATCTTCATTCTTTTCCATATTAGTACATATACATTTACATGGATTATTTTTTATAGGGGCGTTTTGAAGTTTAAATTAAAACAAATTACTGTACATGTATTTAAGTTTAAAATACCATCAACATTTTTATTGGTATTAAACTCCTCTATAATAATCCATGTAAACAGTTAAATTAATATATATCGGCTTAGAGGTCGAGAAGAAAATGGAAGAAGTTGGTCCAGACCTCTTAAAGGATTTGCATTCATCTGCAATACATGTAGGTTTATAAATTAGGAATATAAGAAAAAAATACACTTTGTTTTTATTTATTTTTCACCAGATTAAATTGCTATGTTTAATTATTGATGGTAGGGACAAATGATAATATATATTTGAAATGATATCCAAGTCATTAAATCTTTGGGGACATTTTATAAACTTTACCTAAAAACTATTTTCCTAGTCCCCAATAAAATTGTAATTATGGGATTAGAATTTTCATTAAGATTCTTTTGGTGATAGTGAAATAAATGAAATGTTCAGAATAAATTGTTGTGAAAAAAAACTTAAGAAAAATTGGGTCAGTGAGTACAAATAGCTAAATTAAAATTCGGATAGAGAAGGCCAGCGAATAAATTCCGCGCCAATTTTGACCTTGTGCCATATTTTTCGATGACATTTTTTTCGATAAGTATCAATGAAAATGAATAAAAAATAAAGTTTGCTTATTCAAATACATATGGTCAGTATTTTCTGTATGCCTTTGCTAACAGGCATTTAAGCAAAAACCAAACATTTGTTTTCGTTGTCTAAGATTGCGACGATAATTAGGGACTGGGAACAGGTTATAGAATATAAACTTCTATATTTTACGGCCAATAAGTGAAGCACAAGCAATTAAGAGACGCCTACAAATAAATCTGACTAAATTCAGTAGAAAAACATTTTTACAATTCTGTACAAACACGGCTCCAAATAAAATAAGTGATTTCTGGAACCTGATTGGATATGTTACGCGGTTTACTCTTTACTACGTTCGCGCGGTTGAACTCTAAATGACCTGGAATTGCGTCAGGGCTTGACGTACTGAGTATATTCCCGTGCAAATCTCAGACAGGAATCGTGAGCAGAGCACGGGTCTCCATAAACCACTAAATCGGTTCACGGTTAACAGCCAAAAACAGTCGGTGAAAAACATCAGTGGAGAACAGTCAGCGAAAGAATCAGTCTGCGACAAGATCTGCAACGACACAGGGAAGGGCAGTCGGCAAAAGAAATTCGGTGGACCAGACCAGCCTCGATCAACAGCTTAGACACACGTTACCATGACAACGCATCAGACAGCGATGATTTTTCTACATGCAAAGCCACGACGAAAGTAAGTCCTATATCCCCTTTCTTTTTTCACTGTGTTTTAAAATTACTGCTATCCCACGCAATCAGTCAGCAGTCACACAAGTCACACACGTTTCCTTAGTGTGCTTCACACACACACACACACACACACACACACACACACACACACACACACACATATATATATATTGGCGTACCATACCGCTTGATTTCCTCACTTGCAACAAAAACACTTCGAAACTTTGCAAACTCACTTGCAATGAAGCATTTTGAACAATAAAACTATTGGTCTCTTCATCGCCACGACAAAGAACATTGAAAGAACATGTAAATACATGTATCTGGCTGTATAAATATGTATTATGTATCTGACTGTATAAATGTTACTGTCACATTTACCTTGGTTTTCTTCCTTTTCTGCTAAAATGATTTCTTCGCGTTATATAAAAAATTGTGTTTTATTTGTGGACACGACACTCGGATTTTATTTTCTCCTCCTAAAATCCGGGTAGACTGACTCCACAAATTATATAGATTAAAGTACTATTTATTCTTCCAGATAGTAAATATGTAATCATCTTTTCCATCTACTTGAACAATTATAAAAATATGTTTAGAAGGATAGCATTTCTTTATTTAAAGATTTAATTCTATGAAAGAAATATATTTCATAAATCTAGCCTTCAGAACTACAAAAACATGTTGACTGGAATAAAATTTGAATCTTCTTATGCAACGTTCCTTTTTGACACTCAAAACCAAACGATTAGTTAGTAAAATGAAATTTTGTTCCAATTCTTATCTCCCCCCACTCTTTCTCTCTCTCACACACACACACACGCACGTAGACATGGGCACATGCGCAAACATACACATTTATGTAGTCAAATATAGAATGACGATTAAAATTGCCTGTAAAACGTTTAAAATTCCAGTTTTAGCAAGACTCCTGACACAACTGTCAATTTCAGGACAACTCAATTTTCAAGAAACCAAAATTTTTGATGCGCGAAGATCGAGTTATCTAGAAAATGACAGTTTTGTCAGGAGTCTTGCTAAGACTGGAATTTTAAACGTTTTACAAGCGATTTTAATCGTTGGTCTCTAAATGTTTACACACACGCACGCACACTCACACATATATTTATATGTGATAAGATAATCACAGATAAAATATATTATATGTGATAAGATAAGAACAGATAAGAAACATTTATCAATCTAAAATATTTCACTTTTATTAAAGCTTCATCAGAAAATGAGATATAGAGAAAGAAATTCTGGTATTTTTATTTTTGTGTTGTTTGATTTTCATTGATTAAAATTGTGCATTGTAAATATATATATATATATAATATATATACAAGTATAGGATTGGTGTATAAATTCCAATAACCAATAAATACTATTCTTAAAAGAGCAAATATAATTATTTATTCGAAAATTATGACATAAATATGTTATAAAATCACTACAAAAATAGCCATTTTGTTTCAACACTTTTGGTGTCTTATCAAGTGATGGTGTTAAATGTAAAAGGTTCAGAATTTGAATCTTTTAAAACCTTTTGTAATACATTATTATACAATTCAACTGCTCACAATTAACATAACATTTTACAATATGTACTTTTAAATATTATTTTTCAACTAAAATATTCAAAAATCCGCAAAATATAGCAGTGTTACAATCAAGCATGAAATGTTTCTTACACGCATTATAATCTAATATTCTTAAAAAAGTCCCTTTCATTGAAAAAGGACACAAGCATGTCCCAAAATTCCCCTTTTATCATTTATCTTCTTTCTTCTATTTTGTCTATTGGGCTAATAATATAGAATAAATTATAATAATATTGATGTATTGCTATTTTTTCGGATTGTTTTCATTTGCATTCTGTAAGAAGCTTACATGAATTAAATTTCTCTCTCTGTCTCTCAGTCTCTGTCTGTCTGTCTGTCTATCTGTCTGTCTCTCTCTCTCTCTCTCTCTCTATATATATATATATATATATATATATATATATATATATATATATATATATATATATATATATATTAAATTAAAAACTAGAAATGTTGTATTGCAGGCCATGATAAGTTTAAAATAAAACACATACCAGTCGACCGGTTTCGTCCCCTCTCGTCAGAACTGTTAACGGGGAATTTAGATTATGAGGAAAAGAAAAAAGTCTGTCATGGGTGACATGAATGAATGGACAGGGAAGGAAGGAAAAAAAAAAATAAAATTATACCAACCAAGCTGCTAGAAGCGCAGAACAGCAAGTCCAAGCAAACAATCTCTGATGATAAATCCAGCGACTTTCGAGCTAAATTGAATGATTTGACTCATTCTTATGCTAGTTCTCCTATTTCTTTCTCTGAATCGAAATGGAGAAGTGAACACCATAAGGTTATTAGATCCCTTAAGAATAACCATTCTTTGGTTATTACTAAACCGGATAAAGGATCTGGTGTTGTCCTCATGGACCGCCATGACTACATTAACAAAATGTTAAGTATATTGAATGACCCTTCCAAGTTTCAACGTCTTGGTTCCATTGACACTCATGATTCTACATTGACTTCTGGAAATTCGATTTCAGAAACGTCTTGTCAAATGGGTAAAAAGTGGTGTTCTTTCCTCTAAAATAGGCGGAGGAATTGAGACCGTCTGGTTCTATTCGTCCCCGTCTATATGGATTACCTAAGATTCATAAGGAGGGTGTCCCGTTGAGACCCATATTATCGATGATTGGGTCTTCACAGCATAAAGTCGCAAAAGTGGCTTGCTATATTGTTGCAACCAGTGTTGCAGCATTACAGTTCCTTTGTATTAAAGATTCATTTTCTTTTTCAAATTCATTCGGAATTGTGATGCCACTAATGGATTTATGTGTTCCTTTGACATCTGTAGCCTCTTCACGTGTGTTCCTTTATCGGAGACTATTGATATTTGCAGCGATATGTTATATCGCAGTGATTTGACTCCTCCGAATATACCTGAAGAAGTGTTCGTTGAACTCATGAAATTTGCCACTATGTTTGTCGATTTTTAGTTTCGACAATATCATGTATCGTCAGATCGATGGTGTAGCGATGGGTTCCCTTTGGGTCCTGTTTTGGCAAATATTTTTGTGAGTTTTTATGAAGAAAGCCTTTGTTAAGTTCTGCCCGACCCAAGGTTTACTTTCGGTATGTTGATGACACTTTTGTGTGTTCAGCCATGAATCGGAAGTGGATCAATTTTTTCCCTACTCAATGGTGTTCATCCTGCCCTTAAATTTACATTAGATAAGGAGGTCAATGGTTCATTGCCCTTTTAGATGTTCTTGTTCAAAGAACTCCTTCCTTGTTTATTACCTCTGTGTACAGGAAGTCTACTTTTACAGGACTATATACACGTTGGGACTCCTTTTGTCCTAAACAACAAAAGATTAATTTGATTAGGACCCTGACACATAGGGCGTTAATGATCTGTTCGATGACACCTTGAAACATGAAATCAGTTGTTTAACTGAGATCTTTGTTAACAATGGTTATCCATTGAACATTGTTCAATCGGTTATTCGAGATGAGACCGCCAGGTTCAACAAAATCAAACCTGCTTCAGTCGGTAAATGTCCGGTCTATCTTCGTTTACCGTGGTTGGGTAGGATTAGTGAATCCTTCGCCAAGCGTATTTCATGTAGTTCACGTGAGTGTTATTTTGCAGCGAACGTTTGTGTTGTCTTTCAAACTAGGTCTGTACTTCCATCTATGTGTAAAGATGTTCCACCCCCCCCACCATATTAACTCTGTTATTTACTATTTCAAATGTAGTTGTGGATGCGACTACATAGGTAGAACGACACAGCGGTTGGACGAGAATTAAACAACACGTACCTGCGATAATACTAAACAAAAAATTTTTTCTTTGGGCGATACCATTCGTAACACGTATGGGTCTTCGATTGCGGATCATTTTATAAAGAATCCAACTTGTGATGATGGATTTCAGTGTGAACTGGTTTTCCGTCTTGGCCAGTTCGCACTCACTTTTCCATCTTAAAGGTGTTGGAGTCGCTTTACATCAGGTCCAGGCAGCCTTCTTTTGCAAACAAAGAGATTGTTTGCTTGACTTGCTGTTCTGCGCTTCTAGCAGCTTGGTTGGTATAATTTTATTTTTATTTTTATTTTTTATTTATTTATTTTTTTTTCCTTCCCTGTCCATTCATTCATGTCACCCATGACAGACTTTTTTTTTCTTTTCCTCATAATCTAAATTCCCGTTAACAGTTCTGACGAGAGGGGACGAAACCGGTCGACTGGTGTGTGTTTTATTTTAAACTTATCATGGCCTGCAATACAACATTTCTAGTTTTAATGCCTTAATACGCTTTTTTACCGTTTCAAACTTATTTATATATATATATATATATATATATATATATATATATATATATATATATATGTAAACGAGTGACACAAAATAACTGTAATGTAACTGCCAATGATGTCAGGTATCTACAAGGCGTCCTGCGAGGGAGAAAGATTCCTGGAGATAGAATGCACCAACCACAAAAAAGCCATCTTGACTTTTGCTTTGGTATATTTCTCTGATTTACCCTGCTAGGTTTTGGTTATTCTGTACTTTTGCCTGCTCGGGCATCCCGATGTTCTTACTGCAAGGTGTTGACATTTTTTATCAGGATTCATTCAAGGCTGCTCATGTGCATAAGTATGACATCAGGGTGTTTGTTTGCCAAGCGCTTGTTAGTTAAAATGGTCA
>CAHIKZ030002534.1:1715000-1742500 GCA_903632075.3 Acanthosepion pharaonis | reverse complement strand
ATCTGAAGGAGTGTACTTAAGTTTGCGGATCTTTGTGCGAACGTGTTGCTTTATTCTGACAACCAGTCTTCGAGTCATTCTCCCTATGCAGTGCCCACCACAACTACATTTAAAGGGATAAATTAAAGAACTATTATGATGTGGAGGGAGAGCGTCTTTCCTATTGAATGGAAGGACAGGTTTGGCAGCAAAGGCTACACGAGTGTTAGCAGGAAAGTAACAATGTCGAACCGCTACGGAAACCTGCCTAGCATGTCTGTCATTGATATTACCCAGCCAATGAAGGTGCGGGTACACAGGACATCTTTGTAATATAGCAGATTTAACTTTATTGAATTCAGAAATTTTATTCATAATTATTGATTGAACAATGCCAAATGGATAGACATTGTTGCAGAGAGTAGTGGTAATAAACCTGAGTTCATCATCCAACTTAATCTTAGAACAGATCATTAAAGTCCTATCGGTAAGGGTTTTAATTAAATTAATTATACGTTTTACTGGACAAAAAGGGTATATAAACCAGTAAATGTCGGTTTACAATAAATGGATGTAACAAAACCCGACGAAGATCTGCTAACCAAAACATCAAGAAAGGGAAGAGAAGAATCAATTTCTTTTTCTTGTGTAAATTTTAAAGCTGGGTACATATTGTTAGGAGGCGAATGAAAATGGTCCGCTTCAATCTCGTTATGAAGGAGACAAAACGTAACGGAAGTAAACGTCAGGTTTATTAGGTTTCAATAACATACTCCCTTGGTGGAGTCCAACAAAGATGTTTGATAAAATGGGTCGAAACACCATCGAAACTAAATTCAACAGACATCGTGGTAAATTTCCCCAGTTCGACTAAAACGTTCTCAGGAATAACAAGGAGGAGGCAAATGACTACGATATAGGACATCAGCACATATATCGATAGTCTCAGCAAGTGTGACGCAGGTAAATAGACTGGAAATATCGTAGGAACACATAAATGTATCCATCAAAAAATAACGCTACCTATAATCAGAGAATTCAAATCTTTAATACAGGCAGAATGTACTGTTCCTAAACTGGCTGTAATATGGCGGAAATCCATTTAACCATGCCATGTTGAGAAGACCCTACCGTGGACAGAACAGGTCTCAATGGAACTCCAACCTTATGAGTTTTGGGTAAACTACAGAGACGAGGACGAATGGAACCCGAGGGTCTAATTCAATTAGATATGTCAGTAATTTCCCACTTTTAATCTACTTAACTAGACTTTTTTGGAACTTAGCCTCAATAGATAATGTGGAATCAAATTAATCTATTGGGCCTAACTGGACAAAGTTAGAGGAATCTCCAAGAATAGTCATCATCTTGTTAACATAACCTTGATAATCAAGAAGGACAATACTAGAGCCTTTATCAGGTTTTTTAATTACCAAAGATTTATTATTACAAAGTGCTTTAATTACCTAATGTTCCCTTTTCCACTTTGGCTCACCAAGGTAAACAAGGAGTACCCACATAAGAATGCGCTTTATTGATTAACTTAGCTTTAAGGCCATTGATCTTGCTAACAGATTTAGGATGAAGCTTGGCTAGTTGAGCAAACAAAACCTCAAACTTTGAATAAAATTCTTCTTGCTTAATATGCGAGAGAGGAACACAAAAATCCAATACATGCGAGAGGATTGAGAGTTCTAGCGCAGACAACTGGCATGGATAAATATTCAAAACATTCTGACCAATACGAGGATTAACAGGACACCCATTTTCTTTATAAATTAAATGCTGCAACTTATTCTGATGTTTAGTCGCAAGTCAAGAACGACTGCGTTCATGAATAAGTACAGCATAACGGACGAAACAAATCAAAATAGGAAAATAAGCCCATTGTATTATTCCATAATTGATAATATTTCTTATACAATTTGGCAAGATTATAAGAGAGCTTAGATATGAAGTTGGTAAATAACACCTCTTCAATTTTTTGCCCTGGATCTAAATTGGCGCTTTTTTATTCTAAAAGTAATAAAAGGGGACATACTTTGTTAGTCAAGCACAAATGAAGAAAGGACTTGTTAGCTGAAGCAGTTCTGATTTTACTTTTAACAACGAATTCAATCTACTAATTAAGTTAGATTCTACCCTGTCTTAAAATATTTAAAGATATGATTTGTGGTACAAAATTTTAGAACCTCCATGAAAAGACAAAATTTATGTTTATTACCACTAATTATAATGATAATTGATCCCAATAATTGTAATTCACACACAAATATATATATATATATATATATATATATATATATATATATATATATATATAAGCATATTACGCCCCGAGCAAGGCGTGAAGCCACTAGGATGCAAGGGGTTGCGGAAGATTTGGAGCGAGAGCAGATAGGGAGTGATAGGAGAAAGGATGGAGAGAAGGATAGTGGGTAGATCAAGGTAACTGGAGATGTCGATTGACATTACATTTGAATAGTTGGAGATTATAGCCTTCAGGGAAGCAGTAACTGGGGAGGGTGTTCCACTGGCGAGAGGTGTGAGGTATGAAGCTATTGGAGTAGAAGAGACGGCTATATTTGAGAGTTTCTACGGTGTAAGGGTGGGAGCGGATTCCAGACTCGTAGGGCGCTTGAATTCATGGAGTCTGGGAACCAGTGAAAGCAGCTCGTCAGAGCAGTTACCATGGAAGTATTTGTAGAAAAGACAGAGAGAGGCGACGGCGCGTCTGTGAGAGAGTGACTGCAGACGAGACGCCAGATCAGGGCCACTTAGATTACATATCCGTTTCTGGATCTTGTCAAGAACTCCGAGGTAAGCAAAAGGTGCCCCAGCCCAGATATGGCAGCAATACTCCATGCAAGGGCGAATGGTTGTTTTGTATATTTGAAGTATAGATTCAGGGCAGAAAAATTTCCTGGCGCGGCACAGAGAGCCAACTTTCCTCGCGGTGGAAGAAGCAATTGACTCAATGTATTTGTTCCATCTCAGGTCAGCAGTCAGCGTGAGACCGAGCAGACGCAGGGAATTGCTCTCAGGAAGTTGACTATCAGACATTATAATGGGGGGCAGGGAAGGATCTCTATGGTGGTTAATGGAGAGTAATTTAGTCTTAGTGGCGTTAAAGTTGACCAGCCAATTCTTGCCCCAGTTAACAACCGATTGGAGGTCCATTTCGAGACGCACGGCCAGATTAGTTTTGTCGCCGACACTAGATTTGTTTTGGAGGCAGGAGTAAATTGTGGTGTCGTCAGCATAGATGTCAACTTGGGAATCTATAGCGTCGGGAAGGTCATTGATGAAAATAAGGAAAAGAGTGGGGCCAAGGATGGAGCCTTGGGGAACACCTGCGTTCGTGGGATAGGAACTGGAGGAGAATACGTTGAGAACGACCTTCAATTCACGGTTTGACAGAAATGATTGTATCAAATCAAACAGTTGACCAGTAACACCATACCCCTGGAGCTTACGAAGAAGGCCGGCGTGCCAAACCCTATCGAATGCTTTGGAGATGTCGAGGGCCACGGCACGAGCCTCTCCGTTATTTTGAAGGGCTTGGTAGACGGTTTCAGTGATGGTCGTAAGCACATCATCTGTGGATCGGGCGTAGCGGAAACCATATTGCTTGTCTGAGAGCAGATTATGAGATGTAAGGTGATTAATTACTTCGGCATTGATTAGGGCTTCGAAGACTTTGCCGAAGAGGGGTAGGAGACTAATAGGACGGTAATTAGAGGGGTCAGAGGGGTCTCCAGAGTTCTTAAACACAGGAACAATGGATGAGGACTTCCAGCAGTCAGGAAAACAGGATTCCTTGAGGCAGTAATTATACAGTTTAGAGAGGGCGGGTGCTAGCTCAGGCGCGCATTTCTTCAGGACAATGGCTGGTATGCCATCTCCACCACTAGCCTTGTGGGGGTCTAAGTTGGAGATAATGCCCAGTACCACGGACGGGGTTATGTGTAAGCCGATCAGTAAGGCCTCCGTTCTAGGAGGGAAGTCTGGAATGGGTACACCGGTGGAGTTGAGCGTTGAATTAAATGAGAATTTCCAAGCAAAGCATTCAGCCTTGTCGGTAGAGGAGGTCAAGACCTCGAACTGGTTGAATAAAGGAGGTATGGAGGGTTTTCTATTGTTCAGGACACTCTTGCAGACCCGCCAATAATCTTTGGAGCCAAATTTGCGAGATGCAATACGCTCCTTCATCCGAGCAGCAAATATTGACTTAGCTTCGTTGAGGACACGCTTACACTCGTTACGGGCAGAGGCAAAGAGACGTCTATTACAGTCCGACATGTCGCTACGAAATCGGTGAAAGAAGTGATTCCTATGGGCAATGGCAGCTGAGCAAGCAGCGGAGAACCAAGGGGAGGAGTGCGACTTGACCTTAAATTTCCTTGAGGGGATGAAAGCGTCGATTCCAGCTTTAACCCAGGATGAGACCTCAGAAGCACATTCTTGGACAGGGAGTGTAAAGACAACATCCCAGGGGACATCGCGGAGGAAGTCACGGAACGAGTCCCAACCCGTTCGCTGATAGTAGAACGAGGTTCTTGTGATGGGAGGTTCTTTGCAGGGTGTGGAGTTGAAGGAAATGTTGACAGATACCACAGCGTGATGGGAGTAAGTATATATATATATATATATATATATATATATATATATATATATATATAGATAGATAGATGCAATCGTCAAGCCACGACTGCTGTTCTGTTCTGAACAGCACTCGTGGCCTGACGATTGCATCTAGCATGAAACAGATTGTCGCCTCTAAGTGTTGACTTCTATGTTTACTTTTTATATATATATATATATATATATATATATATATATATATATATATATATATATATATATATATATAATGACTTTATTGCACGCACAAACACACCCACACAGATATCTACAGGGTGCGATGGATAAAGTGTCGTCTAAATGACGCAAAAATGAAATTAACACTGTCATCTCATTTTAACAGATATATTTACTAAAATTACATAAATATATCTTGAAATACTAAAGAGTAAATTCATTCAATAAAATCGCCATTGGCTTCAACTACGGCCTATGGATGACTTTGGAATCTCCTGCAACTCTTCTGGACGATCTCCTTGTTTAAGATGGTGAATGCTGCCATAATCCTTACCTTCAGTTCATCGCTCAAATGCGCCCAACACATAATAATCAAGGGGGTTGCAACTGACTCTACTATACTGTACAGTCGACAAAATCAAAAACACACAACGCACATACGCGAAATTAAAAATATGAAATGGTGACACTTTACCCATCGCACCTTGTATATCAGCAGGCGGCGATAGTCTGTTTCAAGCCTCAATGCGATGTTCAGTTATATCGCTGAAGTATGAAACTGACTGCCATCGCTTGGTATTAACCTAAGTGTCCATTTTTATATTTAAATATGATCCATGATATTGAGCAGGTTTACCCGTAAAAATTACAATAACTTAAAGCTTAAAACTGTATTAAACTAAAAAAAATCAGCTACGCTGGTGTAACCAACAGACAGCTTGCCAGATGACCTAACGCCTTAGAAAAAATCACGAACAAGGAAAGAAAAAAGAAAGACCAAAAAGCAAACACCTGCCTACGCAGTAAAGAGCTCAACGATTCGATTACTTAGACAGCACCCCCCCAAAAAAAAACGCTTCACACTTAATAAGGAACAACACGACCGTAATACACATAACATAACGAACCATGCGAATTAAAAAAGGAAAAACTCATCTCTCTCTCTATATATATATATATATATCTATATCTATATCTATCTATCTATCTATCTATCTATCTATATATATATATATATATATATATATATATATATATATATATATATATATATCTCCAGGTGAGAAGATGAGAACGAACAGAAACAGAGTACAATTCAAACTTTCGTAATATTTAACTTAAAAGAGAGCTCAATACAAAGTAGAGCAATATTCTTTATTTTAGGATTTTACATCAAAAACATGTCAAAATCGCTACACAATTGCAGTCTCATTTTGATGGTTATCAATGTATCTCATCAGGCAATTGTAAGTTACTAAATTAAATTAATTATTGTAAATAATTCCGGATATTTTGCCAGCATATTTTCATTTAAACATGTCTGATTAAATAATTTAGACATGTGTTTATTTATATCTAAATTGTTTAGTTGAATTGTTTCAGTTCTAATTGTTTAAATAAACACACACACACACACACACACACACACACATTGGGAATTAGATCATGAAAATGTTTAGAAGTCTTGTTTCCTCATTTATTTTCAAGTATTGCTAGTTGTTTGGGTACTGCTGACAAAGAGTAACGCCTAAATTTCTGTACTCCAATCAGTCCACAGATACTTTTCAAATTTTCTACCACAATATTATCTCTTGGGTTCAACCTCGTGTTTCATGTCTTAGAAATAACGTGGGTCAGATCTTTTTTTAACTCGTTGGATGCTGTTTAAAATCTTCCTTTGTTGATACAGAAAACTTTCTGTTCATCTGGATGTAGACGTGGTAAGCTTATAGGAATTTGCAGAAGGCCTTTTTTTATTACAATTGTGAACTTTCTTAACTACCCGACTGTTTAACAGTCCTTTCAGATTGTAGATCTTTAATCTTTATGAGGCTCTATTAATTCTGTATTACAATGAATGACAAAGACTAACGTTTCCACACCTCATTGAGAAACACTCACACGAAGATACTAAGTTGTGAAAAACTGTAGAGCTAATATTTGAGATTTGCTCAAGAAAAGAGCCAACTTTGCACAGTTTTTCAAAAGCACGTTTCGCTTAAGTTTTAATCCCATTGTGTTCGTTCATAAATGAATTGGTAATATTTGGTTTGTGTCTAGAGAAAATAGAAAGTCATAAAAAGAATTTTTTGTTTGGCTAAGTTGGTTTGTGCTGATCCACTGTGTCAATGAACCTTTTAAAATGGATATTCCCTTTTTGCGTTCTTGATTCAGCACGATATATATATATATATATATATATATATATATATATATATATATATATATATATATTTTTTTTTGTTCTTGATTCAGCACGATATATATATATATATATATATATATATATATATATATATATATATATATATATATTTTTTGCGTTCTTGATTCAGCACGATATATATATATATATATATATATATATATATATATATATATATATATGGTAGGGCGATGAAAGAAATTGAACTGATAAAGAAACGGTGATAATAATGGAAATAAAATAATAATATTATGCCATTAGACAAAATAGAAGTATGATGAGAAAAGATGTTACAAAACTGGAATTTTCGGACACGCCTGTGTCCTTTGATGAGAAATGGAATGAGGCTGATCTTTTTGAAAGTGACATAGAGATTTCTAAGAAAGGCAGGACAAAAGGTTTGCTTCACGAGCAAAATAGCACAGTAGCAAATGATTTGAGAACTCACAACGGCTGATAATCAAACTGATCAATGGTACACACACACAACACACACACACGCACATATATATATAGTTAGTCTCCAAGCGTAGCTTGGATATAGTACAAGGCCGAAATTATCAGGCCCCCAGTCAGGATCGAACTCAGCGAGACAAGCTTGCTAACTGTTACACCACCTTGTGGTTCCCTATCTATCTATCTATCTCTCTCTCTCTCTCTCTCTCTCTCTATCTATATATATATATATATATATATATATATATATATATATATATATATATATAGTTTTAAGGTACTTTATTCATGGGATAAGTGCTATATTAAGGATAAAGTGCTCAAGTGCTATATCTATGGAATAAAGTGCTCAATATCAGAGATAGAGCGTATGTAAATATAACTATAAAAGTGAATATTGAAGTCAACACTCAGAGGTAACTGGCTGTTTCTTGCTAGGCGCAATCGTCAGGCCGTCTGAGTTTTGACTTCAATATTCACGGTTGAGCTTTTTATTTAATTTTTCTTGTGTTCTGACAAGAGCTTTCTTTTCTGGACAAAGGGTGTGTAAGAACTGTCCGAATGTTTTGTATTTCCGAGCGCTTTCGGCTATACCTTTAGCCATTATCAAGGATGATTCGATTATCAGCTTAGTAGAGTGTGTGCATTCTGTGTATGTTCAGTGTGTGGTAGTGATATTTTTAATTTCCGAATACGGTTAGCACATTATTGTAGTGTATGTGTGCTTATTTCCTGAAGATGGTTGTGGGAAGAAATGGTAAAATATATGTGTATGTGTTTGTAAAATTTCAGTGCTGGTGTTGATTCGATGTACGTCATTAATTTCGGAGTACATTTTATTGTTGAGAAAGAAATCGTGTGCATCGGGTAATTTCTGGTATGAACTGAGAATGGGTATATGGGTGTATGTTTTGGTTCAATTCTATTATTATTATTATTTATAACTTCTAAGTGTATTGGGATATATTTAGTGTGTTCGGGAGAGCGTGTCATGTGATGAGCAAGACGGATTCATGGAAATGGACGCATAAAAAACTTAGGTTACATCGCCAGCAAGTGTCTGGAATTTACATTCTTTAAGTATTGGCTTTATGAATGTTTGGAATATGATAAAGTGTGTTTCACGTTTGTTTATCGATAGAAGATTATTAATTAATATTTCTTGTAAATATTTTCTTCGTCATAGGATATGTTCTATTTTTTATTTGTGCGGCATTTTTTTTTTAATCGAACTTATGGTCTGTTTTATTTATATGTGTTACTAAAGAATTTAGAGTTTTAAACCACATATGTATGCATGTATGTGAGAACGTTTGCTTTCTGACCATGAAACCCAGGTTCGAATCTCACCACGGTTGATTTGTCAGGAAGGAGACATCCGGATTATCGGTCGGCTCATAGTAAATATCTATGAATAAATAGAATAATGCTTCAGAAGCAGGTCAATCAGGTCATTATTTTGGGTAGTGTGTTTGAATTTCCCTCCATAAGATTTCTATGAATGTCCCTCGTTAAGCTTTGTTTGTATGTCCCTCAATAAGCTTTGAATGAATGTTCTATGATAAGCGTTGTTTCTGTGTTCCTCAATAAGCTTCGTTTGAATGTTCCACGATAAGATTTGTTTGAATTTTCTACGATAAGTATTGTTTGAGTATGCTTCGATAAGCTGTTTGAGTGTCCCTTGGTACACTTTGTTTGAATGTCTCTCGATAAGCTTTGTTTGAATGTCTCTCTATAAGCTTTGTTTGAATGTTCCAAGATAAGCCTTGTTTGAATATCCTTCTATGAATGTTCCTCAATAAGCTTTTTTTGAATGTCCCTCAATGAGCTTTATTTGCATGCCCCTCGACACGCTTTGCTTGACTATTCCGGGATGAGCTTTGTTTCAATGATTTTGGTTAAGCTTTTATTTGAATATTCCCCGATAAGCTTTGTAAGAATGTCCCCCGATAAGCTTTTTTTGAATGTCAGTCAATAAGCTATGTTTGAATGTTCCACAATAAGCTTTGTATGAATGTCCCTCAATAAGCTTTATTTGCTTATCCACCGATAAGCTGTTTGAATGTCTCTTGATACACTGTGTTTGAATGTCCCTCGATAAGCTTTGTATGTTCAAATGTTACACGATAATCTTTGAATGTCGATCGATAAGCTTTGTTTGAATGTACATGATATCCTTTGTTTGAATGCTTCTCGATAACATTTGTTTGAACCCCTTGATAAGCTTTGTTTGAGTATCCTTCGATAACCTTTTTAAGTGTACCCCAATAAACTTTGAATGTACCTCAATAAGTTTTGTATGATTGTCCCTCGATAAGCCTTTATTTGAATATTCCACAATAAGCTTTGTTTGAATGTCTCTCGATAATTTTTGTTTGAATGTACGTCTATAATCTTTGCTTGAATGTCCCGCGATATGCTTTAGTTGAATGTTCCACGATAATCTTTGTTTGAAATATCTTTCGATAATATTTGTTTGAGTGTTCCTCGACACGCTTTGTTTGAGGGCTCTTTGATAAGATTTGTTGAATGTTACTTGATAAGCTTTGTAGGGATGTACCTCGATAAGCTTTTTTTGAACGTCTCTCGATAAGCTTTGTTTGATTAGCCTTCGATTCTAACGTAATAACCCTGCTTGTTGCAGCTCTGTCCTGTCTCCACGGTGGTTCTGGCCGAAAAAGAAATCCACCCGATCTTCCTCCGGTGAACTGAAGGAACCACCACTATTCGCCACGTTGTGAATTCTTGATCCGAACAGCAGTGTATCGATCTCCCCAGAACGATCCGGTGGGAAGTGGAGGAAATGGCTGGGTATTTCGCTGAAAGGAAATCACTATTCATGCAGCAAAAGTTTCTTGTCGTAGACGCAAACACATGAAAAAGGAAAAAATTAAGCAACTCCTGTTCCTGTACAAAGAGTCCTATTTAGGCCACTGTTTTTTTATGTCTCTACCGAAGAATTTACACGAGTACAAAATGTCGTAACAAGATTCACTCGTTTGGGTCGGAAAGACACAGAGAGGGAGTAGGAAAATTTCTGCCTAAACAATTTCGGCTGATCTAAGGGAAGTAATTCGAGGATCTTCGTCTGCACCCTACGATATAGCAGTCTGCTTTCTCGCAGCCTTGTTGACGAAGCTATCTGGATTCGTACGGGTTCTATTTAGATCTCTTGGTTCGGATCGGTCTTCTTGACACAGGGCAACCAACAGACCAGACCAGCAAATTCCAACATGCCGCCTCTTCCGCGTTCTGATCTCCGAACTCCGAACTCATCTGACTAACTCAAGTGTGCGAGCAGCTTATATATAGAGAGGCGGAGCTAAACCATCTTTAGGCACCGTCCCCGAATTTTAATATACAAATCGCCTGGACCACCATGTGTTTCCGCCTAATCCCCGGATCTCCGCGGGCAACCAGTTTTCAAGAGGTACTAAAATCGGATTCGGACCTCCTGCTGGATCTTCTGCAGACAACGTATACTTAAATTTTGCCAAAACCACTTATCCCGTCTGGTTGAATTCCGCTATACAGACCACCCAATTTGCCATTTATCACAAACTTTACATTAACGAATCCGTCTCTTAATCACTTTGGAATTATTAAATGTAATTAACTAATAACTCAACCCCATAAATAATTATTAAGAGAAAAAAAAAACAAGAGAACAAAAATAAACTTATTTCTGGAATTGCTCTGGAATCCATTCTACCCAAGTAATTAGCACCTTCATCCTAATTCTTTAGCACTGTTGATTACTAAATCCATCTCTCTCTATGTCACAGGATTAGCTTCTTGGTTGTTCCTCTATATACTTTCTTTGAATGTCCCTTGATAAGCTTTGTATGAATATCCCTCAATAAGCTTTGTTTGACTGTTCCACAACAAGCTTTGTTTGACTGTTCCACAACAAGCTTTGTTTGGATGTCCCCGATAAGCCTTGTTTGAATTTCGCTCGATAAGCCTTGTTTGAATGTCCCATGATTCGCTTTCTTTGAATGTTCCCCAATTAGCTTTGTTTGATTATCCTTCGATAAGCCTCTTGCCTGTCCCTCTATACACTTTGTGTGAATGTCCCTCGATAAGCTTTCATTGAATGTTCCACAACAAGCTTTGTTTGAATGTCTCAGTATACGCTTTGTTTGAATGTTCCTCGATAAGCTTTCTTTGAATGTTGTACTATAAGCTTTGTTTGAATGTCCTCAATAAGCCTTGTTTGAATGTTCCACGATAAGCTTTGTTTGAATGCCCCTCGATAAGCTTTGTTTGATTATCCTTCGATAAGCTTCTTGCCTGTGCCTCTATACATTTTGTTTGAATCTCCCTTGATAAGCTTTTTCTTTGAATGTTATACTCTAAGCTTTGTTTAGCTTGTCTCGGTAGCACAATTACGAATGAGTAGTGAGTTTGATCCTCACTGGGTGCCCTATACTTTCGACCTTGTGCCACATCTAAGATACGCTTGGAAAACCGCTACTATAAGCTTTGCTTGAATGTCTGTCCTTGTACTTTGCAATATCACACGCATATAATTTCAACATGGTTAGAAATAATCGTAAATGTAAATTGAATGAACACATAGCAATATATCCTGTTTCGTGGTAGTTGCATGTTTCTCACTGTCACTGATGATCGATGTTCGATCGCAGATAACTAGGATTTATGATGATGATTGTCAAGTCAAGAAATCTCTACACTCTTGGAGACAAAATTTTTTTTTCTAATTTTGTTCTGTCTGGCTTGAATAGAAAAATTAGTAAAAACCGTTCTTAGCTTTTCTATCGTTAAGATAAATGTATTCTTACCAGTTGTGCTTGGTGTTGAGATTAGGCAAAAATTCGGGTTTCCAATGGTGATTTTAAAGATGAAAGCAACTTAGAAGATTGCCAATATTATCTTCCTTATATCGTTACTCCATTTTTGGCCATGTACTCTAGTAAGATAAGCTTAAGAAATATCAGCATATTTCGGATTTGCAACTTGAATGAGACAACCAAATTTCCCACTGTCGGTAAAAAACCAAGATTTCAAATGATTTTTTAAAGTAACGAGATTCACACTTGAAATATTGTCGTTATGCTATCGTCCCAACTCTCATTTCCAGTTCTCAAGTCCTTTCACAAAGCTTAACTAAAAGTTGTAAAACATTCTTTAGTTCGCCTATGTTAGTCTTAGTTCGATTTTCAGTGGTTGGCACACGGCTATGTCCTTGCGCAAGGCTAAACTTTAAACTTCGGAATAAAGGCGCTTACCCTCATGTGTCAATTAACAAGGATATATTGATTAAATTCTCACTGATCCTCGCTAATGTACGTTGTGGCAGAGAAAGCTAAGATTTGCAAATAACTCTTCGTGTGCGTATCCCGATGATTAGCAGAGTTCTTGTATACGAATTCGCATGTTTTAGCAAATAAGTCTGTCAGTTTATCTCGGTTTATTATTTTGGAAACTGATCCTATGAGACGCTCTCAGGTCTATAAATAGTCTGCGATGAGTTTTTATCACTCTCTTCTTACCTTATCCGCTTATTCGTCAACACGTAACCTATCGCGGAGAACGCCTTCCCTTTTGGGAAACGCATGAACAATACACACATGTACGTACACACGTTTACTCCTTACTTTGGACCAAACAGTTTTAACATTCATTTGACACACACATCTTTGTTTTTGTCACTTGTAAGCCTTTATTATTAATATATCATTTGTTTGTACATATATATTGATTCTTGGCGTTTCTTTACAATTCTTTATGTGGACTCACATCCCGAGTCTGCCATGTTTGCTGTGGGTATTTCAGGAGATAGCGTGGTATTTCCGATTTCAAGCACTGACGTTACTGACGCCCGAAATAAGTTAAGAAACGCATAAACCGATCTGCAACAAGTCTTGCAATAGTAGAGGCATCTCGCAAATGTATTCGCAAGTATTAGAAAAATTTCGGCCCTTCAGTATCTGTCTATATTTCCGTTAGACTGTTCTAGTTACACCTCACATGTTTAATGGATTTCAGTTATCAGTTATCTCTTGTTGATTTCCCTCTGAAAGTTCTCCACTGCCTTAACCGGGTATTGAACTCACACTCTTTGGGTCCTGTCATTGGATCTAACCAACACCTTTATCCATTGTGCCATGTGCCCTTGAGGAACTTTCAGAGGAAAATTAGCAGGAGATAACTGACATCCATTAAATATGGCACGTGGAACTAGAACAATCTATCCCAGTGAGCGAAATAAAGGGTTCAGTTCAACATTCCAACCACCTGAAGAAGGCCGGAGCGTACAACGCCTGAAACGTTGTAATATATATGGCGACAAAGATGAGAACAATAGTCCGAATAATGTAAATAATTGAAAGACTTAGTTAAGAACTTTCAGAGATTAATTCGCAAGCAATATCAAAAATGTCTTGTAAATGAATTTGCAAGTATTAAAAAAGAAATCTAGTAAACGGATTCGCAAGTCTTAGGAAGGGTATTTCATAAATGGATTCGTAATTGTTCGAAGAGTCTTAAGAAAGAACTTTCTTAAACGAATTCACAAGTCTTAGCAAAGAAATTTCCTAAAAGTATTCCTATATCTTAGTCAACAAATCTCGTAAACGAATTCGCATGTCTTTGCAAAGAATTCTCGTAAGCGTATTTTGAGGTTTTACCAAAGAATTCTTGTAACCATGTTTTGGGATGGAAGACTCATAAACGGATTCTTAGAAAACGATTGTTATAAACCCGGTTTACAAACGTCAAACCTCGCCGAGTACTCAGTTCCATAGTTTTGTATCAGACAAATATCATAAATAAAAGGGAATTTATCTCTTCTTTCATCCCGTAGTGATTATCTCAAGGGAGCTGCTTAGAAATGTTTTCCTTTCTCATACATTGTAAGCATCGCCTCTGATGTCTCTTCTATGATCGAGAAAAGAAGAAAAAAGCATCCAAATCAATTCTTTATCTTTCCAATGGCATTCGCTCCGCCCAGCTTTACAAGAAAAAGTATCGCACGGCGACTGTGATCAATTTTGTTCATGGACCCCTGGTCATACCCCACCTCTCACCATTGGTGACATATTGCTTTAGTGTGGGCGATCGAGAGCTACGGTATCTGATGGTAGAATACTAGTACAAGGGATCTTGTTACTGATGGCATGGCACCCCTCGGTCACATTTTACCCACAGCACGTGTCCGGCCTTTTTAAAATATCGCATTGCTGACAAGAACAATCTATAAGAAACAGAATTCTCCCTGTATCGCGTACGCTATTTTAACGACCGACTGATGAGATTAGATTACATTGAAAGAGAGAAATGATTAAAAAAAAGACACTTCCTCTGAGAGGTCAGCAGCCGTTAAAATCAAGAATCCAAATAACATTGTACAAGTTACGATAACTGAGTTTCTGCCGTTTTTCGAGTGATGTTCTTTTGTTGTCAGGTAGATTTAAAAGCACGTGTTCATAGCCAAATATTTCAGACATCAGGCATTCCCCGAAATATTATGGATATCAGGAATTTTATTTAATTTTCGAGAACAGACATTGTTTAATAATTGTCTGGTGATCTCTCAATGACATCCTTTTGCTTGATGTAATCTCTCATTGACATATATTGTTTTAGTTTGATTTGATCATTTAATGATATATATTGTATTAGCTTAATGGGGTCTCTCAGTGATCCATATTGCTTTGTTTCGATGTGATCTTTCATTTACACATGTTGCTTGCCTTTTTCAATGACATATTGCTTTGGTTTGATGTAATCTTTCAATGACATATTGCTTTGACTTGATGTGATCTCTCAATGACACATTGTTTTGGCTTGATATAATTTTTCATTGACACATATAGCTTTGATTTGACGTGATGTCTCTATGACGCACATTACTTCGGCTTGATGTGATCTCCCAATGGCACATATTGGTTTGGATCGCTATGATATTTCAATTACACATGTTTCTTTGGCTTTGGGTTTGCTGTGGCCTTTCAATGGCACATATTACTTTGGCTTCATGTGGTCTTTCAATGACAAATATGGCTTTGGTTTGATGTAATCTCTCAATGACACACATTACTTTGACATAATGCGATTTCCCAATGACACATATTGCTATGGCTTTATGTGGTCTTTTAATGACACATATTGATTTGGCTTCATGTGATATCTCAATGACACGCATTAGATTGGCTTCACCTGCTAATCACTATTAAATAAATATTTGCCTTGATAGTCGAAAGTTCATCAAGGAATTTCCAAAGTGGATGACTAATTATATATATATATATATATATATATATATATATATATATATATATATATATATATGTAAACTAAAAAACAAAATACATAACTATCAATAAAAGGTTCAGGAATGTACTGGTTCACTGCAAAATCTACCCAAGTGCCAACTGCGGAAGCGACCATCGCCATGTTATATGTAAACTAAGAGTTAAACTAGGGAAACTGAAGTAGCCAAACGCAGCACCCAAATTGCAATAAAACAAACTTCTGAGCGACCCGTACTTGAAAGAAAAATATATGGACAATGTAAAAAGAAGATACGAGGGACAAAATAGAAATGGAAACTCGAAATGGGGCAGACTAAGAGAAGCTTTAGTGACATCAGCAAATGATATCATCCCAAAGGAGAATGGACGAAGAAGAATAAAAACGAATTGATCAAAGATGAGATTCTTGACATAATGCAAATGAGACAGAAAATTGCGCCAAGATATGGAACGGAATACAGAAAACTACACAACGAAATAAGAACCAAATGCAGGCTAAAGAAGAACGGCTAAACGAAATATGAGCAGAAATAGAGATTGAGTCCTGCAGACAAAGGAGATATGCAGAAACAAATAAGAGAACTAACAAAACAGAAGGCTTGCCCATCAACAGAATGCATAAAATCCAAGGACGGAATGCTCATATTAGAAGAGGAAAAATTCATTAACGCTGGAACGATTATATTGGAGAATTCTTCCATGATGAAAGAGAACAATCAGCAATATACAGAATTATCGACGGGCCTGAAATTCTAAAAACCGAAATAAAAGCTGCACTGGCCAAACTGGAGAGAAACAAGGCGGCAGGGCCAGACGGAATTGTAACAGAGACGCTGACAGCCTTAGATGATTTGGGCATAGATAAGATTACGGAAATAATAAACGAAATCTACAACAGTAGGGATATATTGGAAGAACTAATCAGATCTATATTCATAGCACTGCCTAAGAAACCAGGCACAAACGAATGTAAGTTCCACGGAACAAACAGCTAAATGAGCCACATAACAAAACTCATCATCCGTATTCTGATGAATAGAGCTCGCAGAAGTATCAGGCCAGATATAGGACAAGAACAATGCGTATTCGTTAAAGACACCGGAGCAAGGAACCCGATATTTATGCTCAGGATATCATCAGGAAGGGCAATACAAATACAGAAGAACGTGCACCTGTGTTTTATAGACTACGCAAAAGCTTTCGACTAAGTACGCCACAAAGATATGCTAGAGTTGCTCAGTAACCTTGACATATTCGAGATAGACATTCGAATAATCAAAAACCTCTACTGGCAGAAAACCACCTGCATAAATATAAAAAATGAGCTCGGCAGATATACAAAAATAGAAAGGAGCGAAAGGCAAGGATGCATCTTCTTACCGGACTTATTCAACCTATACAGCGAGGCAATTCTGAGAGAACTAGAAATCGTACCAGGATTCACCATTGGCGGTCACAATCTTACAACATAATGACACATTGCTGATAACAGACGCGGAAAAGAAACTACAAAACCTCCTACAGAAGGTATCGAAGGAGAGCGAATAGAAGAGACTAAGCAAAAATTACGAGAAGAGAGAATGCATGGTCATCAGCAAAAACATGACCCCGAAATGCAATTTACAGGTCTGGGACTCTATAATTAAGCAGGTGCGGAAATTTAAATGCCTAGGAAGTGTTCAGATTACGGAAAGTGTGACGATGAGATCCGAAGATGCATTAAGAGGGCCAAAGACGCATTCAAAAAAGCTAGGCAGAGTATTACGAGACAGGGGTTTTTTTTGTTGGTAACAAAGTACTGAACCGCTATGTGATGTCTGTTCTCCTTTACGGTAAGGAAGTTGGACAGAAGGATGCTAAGGATGCCATGGATCGAACATGTGAGCAACGATAAGGTTTTGGAGAGAATTCAAACAAAGAGGAAACTTTATTTATGAAGAGGCAAATGAAATTTCTGGGACACGTAATGAGAAAGGAGGGCTTGGAAAATCTGATACTCACAGGGCGGATAGAGGGGAAATAGAGACAAGGGAAAGCAACGCGTGACATACTTAACGAGTTTAAGCAAGTGGATGGCAACAGAGAGTCTGGGAGAAATAACAAAAAGACGAAACTTATTGAGAGCTACAAGGGATAGGAGGAGGTGGAGAGCCATGAACGCCTGCGTCCTGAAAGCACACGGCACATAAAAGAAGAAGCTTTGATCATAATAGACAGATACATGGCAATAAGCAGCTTCTACCAAGGAAACTTTCAGTATTTACTGATCGAGATCAATTAGTGTTACTGGGATACGAGTTTCAGTTTCTACGAATGTTATTTGTTGCTTTTCAACAGTTTAGTTTAACGACTAAAATTGTGGCAATAAAAAAAGCAACAAAAAGGAGAATAAGTCAAAATATTTCTAATTGATGAAGACAAGAAATCCAGAGGTAGAAATGCGCGGATTTAAATTTGATTTATACAATTTTTCCAACCTATTTACTTGTGACGCTTCAGTTACTGAGCTACAGCACCTGACAGCAAAATATTATCATGAAGTATTCTATTATTGATGATCTGACACTATTGGGATTTTTCCCCAACAGCATGTGTCTAGTACTTTAACACACCACAGTGTTTATTTAGACACACACGTACGTACACTCATGCGTGCGCACACACACTCATATACATTTAGTGAATATTATTGAAACACTACAAAAGAAGACGAAAAATAAAACGAAAAGGTTTTTTGACGTACGGTGGTCGTTAATAATTAAGTATAACTCAAGACTTCAATGTTGAAATAAAAATTTTAAAAATTACAACAGCAAATAAATACTTAACAAGGACAAAGAAGTAAAAGAACGAAAGATAATTAACAATTTCAGTGAATACCTTGTTAGTAGCGTGGCTCGGCTTAACGTCCGGTAAATCCTAAAACCCCAAACAATAATTCACACTAATTCGACTGGATAGTTCCATTCAATAATCACTGCCATCAGTAGCCTGAGAACCCTACTTATACACCTGGCGGAAGACATATAGTATGTCACGTTCGAACCTTGGTGTCGGTAGTTACTCATTTTCATCCTATATGACAAAAAGTAATATGCTTTTTTCTCTCTTAATAATTTGTTTTTACTAAGTGCTAAAAGACACGATTCTTAACTCGTTGTAAAGATCGTCTGGTCATGAATTTGTATTAAGATAAAAGAAATGCTTGTCAAAATTCATAATAGATAGCGCTTCATGATTCAGCAAATATCATTTTTTGGGTTCTTTTTTTTTTCTTCTTTTTTCTGTCTGTTTGTCATGGCATAACCCAAGGACAACTATGGGGATAAACAGCAACCAAATTTCCTATAGTTAATAATGAGAACCTCCCCAAATATGATAATAAGATCCTCCTCCAAAATATAATAATGATACCCCCCACCAAAATATAATAATGAGACACCCCCAAAATATATATGATAATGAGATCCCCGCAAAATATAATAATGAGACCCCCAAAATATATAATAATGTGGCCTCTCCCAGATAATAATGAGACTCCCCCACAAAAATATAATAATGAGAACACCTGCAAAAAATATTTTTAACATATTAGATTTTGAAATTTCTAACACTTTTAAAGTTTTCAACAAGGAGTACAGTTTACAGTACCTGAGCACACGTATAATGGACCCTTAATTTGTGTCCATCAGTTTAGCCAAACAAAATCTTTATCATTTTGTTTAATCACACCTCGCTGATAATTTCTTAAGGAACCAAAGTTATGGCTGCTTTTAATGAGATATCTATTTTACAATAAGATTTAATGCTAGAATGGAACTCTTACTTTGTGTCGAGCTGATAATTTCTTAGCCAAAAATAAAAATTATGAACTTTTTTCATAACCTAATTCCTATGAGTATTTCTGGTTACCGGTTAATCTAGACGTTTAACCAAAATAGTTTTTTTTTTATTATTTACATTTGTAGTTGAGCAATGCTTACCAGAAGCCATAAAACCCAATCGTTTGATTTCATTTATTCGCCCTCGTAAAAACATATCTGGTGTTATGACCCTGTTGATTGCTACAAATACTTTTAAAAATGTAGGAAGTTGAAATCTTTTATGATGCCTACAGCCAGATATTTAAATATTTTTGAGTGTTCATAATGTTGATGATTTCCCTATAAGGCATGATGAAATAAATGAATAATTCAAAAATATAATCTCTTACTGGAGACAAATACTATATTTATGCATGTCGCAAGGTAAAAGATCTGCGAGACCATTTGTTATCTATGGTGAAGTAGATATTAAATATATTTATCAAATTTAGTACGACACATGGCGACACACGTGATGCACACAGTGGAAATCAGCCTCTTTCGTAACGTGGGATTACTCAACTTGTCTACCAAGAAACTTCTGCTAACGAACGCTAGATGGCATTGTCAAAGCAGTGTTTAAAGAAAAGTGTTATTCTCTTTCTATTTACCAACAGGATACTTTAGAGATAAAGTGATTTTTGTTCCCTCTGGGAGCCCTATTTGTCCCCAGCGAATTTCATGTCGCATTGATCATAACATCGCAAACAATTCCATAATTCCAGTAGATTATACACAGGTAAATCGAAGAATTCTACGAAACAAACAGATAATTAACATTTTCAGTCTCTTGTATGTCTTATATAGGAATTTTACACGTACATACGATAAGAACACCTTTACATACAAACCATCATTCAGTCATTTCATAAGCTTTCACTTTTTGTATACTTTTTAATTGAACGTAATTGTATGTAGATTCATTCTTACTAACTTCCTTGTTTGAGGAAATTTCATTGCGTCAACTAAATATTAATCGACATTCGTAAATAGTCACTGAAATTGGTATTTTAACCTCTGATTTATCATAAGATGCTTGAAATGGCAGATATTATTAATATTTACTAACCATTTCGGTACAAGACGAAATGTGTGAGAAGCTCAGTAAAGATCGACCTCACTGCTGTGTTTACGAAGTTTGCTCTACAGCTAGACATCTAGAATATATGATGAATCCGTAAATCTATAAGCGGGAAGAATTTCATGCCGCCAGTTTCATAATGGTGTACGCAGAAATAAGAGGACATTTAAACTAAAGATTATGAAATCATATTATAGGTACCTCCATGAGATCGCTAAAAACAGAGCATAGCTTGATGAAAAAGACGCCAAACTTGACGAAAACAAAATTTTAGCGTCTAAATGTTTATATTATTAAGAGGAAAGATCAAAGTATTTTTTTAATTATTTTTTAAAATGTTTCCTTCTTTTTAGAACATTCTAAATTTTGATTAAAAAAACTCTGTTTCTCTTTGTATCACCGGAACTAGTAAAATAACATAAAATTTTCGCGCGTTTTTTCTGTATGACAGACAATAATTTTGAAATTTATGCAAAAATAAAAATAATTGTCGGATTTTAATGAAACTTTCAGAAACTATTCACAAATAATGGAACTTCTTATAAATATGTTTTCCTTTTTTAAAGTCATGGCAGAAATATTTTTTCATATGTATTACCTCCTCCCACATAACTAACGAAAACTCTATAATTTCAATGTTAGGAAGATTAGTGATTATATTAGTTAAGAGCACAAGGCTTTGAGGAAACTAAATAATTATTTTTTAATTTTTTAGTTGGACAACCTCTACCTGAAAATCATCTCTGAATTGTAACATACAAAACTCAATAAAACAAAAATATTATTTAATTTCAAAAGCTTTTAATTGCTTTTATTTATTTTAATGAACATGGACAATATTGTATGAAAGCAAAAAGATATTTCGATGAAAAATGAATTTTTTAAACAATTATTTGTTATTTCTGAAATATTTTATTATTTTTACATTATGTTGTTAATTCTTCTAAAATTAGGGGAAAGTTTGTAGAATTTAACGAATGTTGTTATTAAATAGATATGTATTTACAGATTATAATTTCCAAAGCTTCTTACGAACAACAGTATATAAAAAAATATAATTTGTGTCAATAATAACACTAAATCAAATCTACAGAAGACCGGATGTATCAATGCGTGCAATAAAAAAAAAAACGTCACGTGGATTGAGTTTCTGTCCAGTATTTAACTTAAATACTGAATTTTTAATGCAATTATTTGTTATTTCTTTAATTATAATAGATTGTTACATTTAAGTTGTTAAAATATTCTAAAATTAGTTAAAAGCCGCATTCAGTTTTGTAAATGTCCTTTTGAGATAGATTTATTATTGCGAAACACGTGTGGAAAGTTAATATGATTTTTCAATTTCAACCGAGAAGGGTACCTACAAGTATCAGTATCATCTTATGAAATTTCAATTTGTATTTTATGTACACTTCTGATAAAATTTATTAAGAAAGGTACCTATAAATTAATTAGATACCTTTCTTATGAAATTTAATCTCACTCTCAACAGTCTTATTTTAATTTCTTTATAATATATTTTCCATAAAGCATCGTAAAGGTAAAGGTGAAAGCTAAGTACAAAAAAAAAAAAATAAATAAATAAAAAATTAGACCGCTGAAAGTTTTCCTTAAAAGTAACGAGGTAAATAATTTGTTCACTTAAATCTAAATAATTTCACTTCTCTTCTTCCGTAGAAGGAATTATTCTCACGTAAGCTATCAAAATGTCATGAATGTCTTTCGTCACCTTTCAAGTGACGCGAAAGATTATGGCCTGCTTTATTTTATTTTCAAACTACGTCTTTTCGGCGCAGAAACTAAGTTAAGCTTGGTTCAAAATATTTTAAATAAACATAATTTCTGATTTTCTTCAAATAAATTTTGAAAAATTATAATTGATTTTTAAAAGAATTTCAAACCGAGATTTTCATTTTTTTTATAAATTGGAAAAAAATTGCTGACATGATCGATTATTTGTCAATTTTGCTGACTAAAAAAACAAGATTTTTAACGAAAATTTTGGACGTGCTGGGAACGATTAAAAATGTAAAAAAATACCCCCCAAATACTTTGATCTTTCCTCTTAATAATAACATAAACATTTAGATGATAAAGTTTTGTTTTCGTCAAGTTTGGCGTCTTTTTCGTCATGCTATACTCTTTTTAGCGATCTCATGAAGGTACCTACCAATAGAGGCAATTTATTTTTCTTTGTTGGTGAGGTCTGTTGCTAATGCCACACAGGCAGTTGCAATCAGTGTGAAAATCACCAGTGTTGTATTTTATATAAGATAACAATACCTTAGGAAAGTAACAAGAGATAAGCTTGTCAAGGAATCTTTTTGCTATAAATGGCTCAGTTAACAACTTAAATAGGCTAAACATTTCTTTCGTTTTTTCTTTTCTTAATCAATTCATTGTCTGTGTATTTTGAAAAGTGCGGTTTTAAAGTTTTGACTTGGTTTTAAAGTTTTTAATCTTTTCAGTTTGTTCTTCCTTTTGTTTTCTTCTCAATCTAGCTCATATCTATCTTCATTGAGAATTGTTTCTATATAGTTTTGTTCTATTTCATCCTATCTAGTTTTGTTTGTTCATCCCTCTATCTAGTTTTGTTCTTCTCATGTCTATCTATCTATCTATCTATCTATCTATCTATCTATCTATCTATCTATGTTTATTCATTATCTATCTATCTATCTAGTTTTATCAGTTCATTATCTATCTATATAGTTTTGTTTGTTATCTATCTATCTATCTATCTATCTATCTATCTATCTATCTATCTATCTATCTATCTAGTTTTGTTTGTTTCTATCTATCTATCTATCTATCTATCTATCTATCTAGTTTTATCAGTTCATTATCTATCTATATAGTTTTGTTTGTTATCTATCTATCTATCTATCTAGTTTTGTTTGTTATCTATCTATCTATCTAGTTTTGTCTGTTCACTATCTATCTATCTATCTATCTAGTTTTGTCTGTTCATTCTCTATCTATCTATCTATCTATCTATCTAGTTTTGTTTGTTACCATTCTATCTATCTATCTAGTTTTGTTTTTGTCTGTTATCTTCTATCTATCTATCTATCTATCTATCTATCTATTTGTCTGTTTTGTTATCTATCTATCTATTGTCTATTATTTTGTTTGTTCGTTATCTATCTATCTATCTATCTATCTATCTATTTTGTCCATCTTATCTATCTATCTATCTAGTTTTGTCTGTTCGTTATCTATCTATCTATCTATCTATCTATCTAGTTTTGTCTGTTCGTTATCTATCTATCTAGTTTTGTCTGTTCAAATTATTATCTATCTATCTATCTATCTATCTTGTCTGTTTTTCTATCTATCTAGTTTTGTTTGTTCGTAATCTATCTATCTATCTATATCTATCTATCTAGTTTTGTCTGTTCGTTATCTATCTATTCATCTATCCTATCTATCTATCTATCTGTTCGTTTTTATCTATCTATCTAGTTTTGTCTGTTCGTTATCTATCTATCTCTATCTATCTATCTAGTTTTGTTTGTTCGTAATCTATCTATCTATCTATCTATCTATCTAGTTTTGTATTCGTTATCTATCTATCTATCTATCTATCTAGTTTTGTTGTGTTCGTTATCTATCTATCTATTTTGTCTATATTATATCTATCTATCTATCTATCTAGTTTTGTCTGTTCGTTATCTATCTATCTATCTATCTATCTATCTTCAATCTATCTATCTATCTATCTATCTAGTTTTGTCTGTTCGTTATCTATCTATCTATCTATCTTATCTATCTATCTATCTAGTTTTGTCTGTTCGTTATCCTATCTATCTATTTTTTTTGTTCCTAATCTATCTATCTATCTATCTATCTATCTATCTATCTATCTATCTTTTAGTTTGGTCTGTTCGTTATCTATCTATCTATCTATCTATCTATCTATCTATCTATCTATCTAGTTTTGTCTGTTCGTTATCTATCTATCTATCTATCTATCTATCTATCTAGTTTTGTCTGTTCGTTATCTATCTATCTATCTATCTATCTAGTTTTGTCTGTTCGTTATCTATCTATCTATCTAGTTTTGTTTGTTCGTAATCTATCTATCTATCTATCTATCTATCTATCTAGTTTTGTCTGTTCGTTATCTATCTATCTATCTATCTATCTATCTAGTTTTGTTTGTTCTATTATCTATCTATCTATCTAGTTTTTGTCTGTTCGTTATCTATCTAGTTTTGTTTGTTTGTTTGTTCGGAATCTAATCTATCTATCTAGTTTTGTCTGTTCGTTATCTATCTATCTATCTATCTAGTTTTGTTTGTTCGTTATCTATCTATCTATCTTTTTGTCTGTTCGTTTTGTTTGTTCCTAATCTATCTATCTATCTATCTATCTATCTATCTATCTATCTATCTATCTATCTAGTTTTGTTTGTTCGTTATCTATCTATCTAGTTTTGTCTGTTCGTTATCTATCTATCTATCTATCTATCTATCTATCTATCTATCTATCTCAGCTTATTCATTATCTATCTCTATCTCATTGTTTCAAAGATGATATAAAACAAAAAGTAAAGAATTAAAAACATATTTAGACAAAATCAAACTCATATTATAGATTAAATAACGCACGAAATTACAACCATCTTTTTTTCTCTTTTAATCCAGGAAATCTTTAAGAGAAGACAACAGTGTTGACCCGTGCATTGCTGACTGACCTACCTGCTATGTCGACATAAATGCCTCATGGCACACCCACTTTCTTTTCTTATAGCAATTATCAGGGTCAGATAGCCCTTAAGCTTGAGTAAAGTCTTCTGGGTTGTGATCCATTCATCATATTTCTCGTTAGTTACCTGTCATCTTTTCAATTACTTTATTTCACACGACAACACAAACCAAAACTCCGTAATTTAGCAAAAGAAAAAAAAATGGACAAAGAAATAAATTGTCGAGTTACGTTTCCTGTTTCGAAAGATATTAACTGCACATCTGGACCCTTAATAACAACTAATTTAAAATTTTGGTTTTGAGTTATTTGTTTCGAGGCTGGCTATCTATCTTTCTGTATGTCTCTCTGCCTATCTATCTATCTATCTATCTATCTATCTATCTATCTATCTATCTATCTGTTTTTGTCTATGTCTTTCTTTCTGCCTATCTGATCTATCTCTCTTTCTCTCTACCTATATCAGTCTGTTCAAATCTATCTATCTATCTATCTATCTATCTATCTATCTATCTATCTATCTAATTCTCATCATATCTATATATATCTTTGTAATTCTTCATATCTATCGCATGCTGTTCATATATATCTCAGTCTATCTATCTATCTATCTATCTATCTATCTATCTATCTATCTACGTCATTTCTTTCGTTCTTTCTTTTCAATATACAGTTTATTTGGTTTAATTGTGACACATCCTGATTAGAAAAAGTTGACCCAACTATATAGTTTCCCTAGTTATATAAAGCAAACTTAAACCAATTTTAAATGACTTCATCAAATACATATCTTAGAGAGAATATAAATGATCATAATAATTCTTTAATGCTTATCAAAATATTAAATAACATAATGAATTACTTCAATTCTTATAGCTTATTGGCTTTTGAATAATTTCCGTGATTTCACGTAGATAAACAGATCGATTGGAGAACATGACCTCCTTTCATTTCCTTTTGACCAAACATAAGTTGTTTATATTTGTTCATTGCTTCTTCATTAGTCATGTTGGCGTTTGGGATGACGCATATAATTCTATCTCTACTCAAAAAACACCGCTTACAATAGGAAAATTACAAATGTTGTCTTACAGTAGGTATTCAGTGAGTCATGAATGGTCAACCGAAAAAGTAATTTTTGTTCCTACTGGATCATTTAAACGGTTTGACAGTTCAAATTATTAAAAAATATGCTAATTGATTCAATAAAAGCAAAAACAAGGACATATGGCACAGTGGATAAAAGGCGTTGGTTAAATCTAGTGACAGGACCCAAAGAGTGTGAGTTCAATACCTGGTTAAGGCGGTAGAGAACTTGGAGATGGGAATTAACAGGAGATAACATGCATTAGACATGGCACGTGGAACTAGAACAGTCTACCCCAGTGAGCGAATTAAAGGGTTCAGTTCGACATTCCAACCACCTGAAGAAGTCCGGAGCATACAACGACCGAAGCGGTGACAGCTTAGAGTTAATAATAAAATAATAATAATAATAATAATAATAATAATAATAACGAAAGCATTAAGAAAAGGAAAACAAAGACATAGAGATTGTACAAATTGTGTTCAATAAATAGAATAAAAGTCATCCTTATTGTTGTTATTGCTCTGGATTTAAAATTCACTATTTACATTATTCGGACTATAGTGTTCATCTTTGACAAGGACACATGGCACAGTGGATAAAGGCGTTGGTTAGATCCAGTGACAGAACCCACAGTGTGTGAGTTGAATACCCGGTTAAGGCAGTGGAGAACTTGGAGATGGGAATTAACAGAAGATACCTGACAACTGACACCCATTAAACATGGCAGGTGGAACTAGAACAGTCTACCACAGTGAGCGAAATAAAAGGTTCAGTTTGACATTCTAACCACCTGAAGAAGGCCTGAAGAAAGAATATTATATATTACGAAACGTCGTAATAAATATGGCGACAATGATGAGGACAATAGTCCGAATAATGTAAATAGTATACATAATTCCTCATCTCACAAATATAGTCAGATACTGAAGGGCCGAAACGTTGTAATAAATATGGCGACGAAGATGAGGACAATAGTGCGAATAATGTAAATAGTGTACATAATACCTCATCT
>CAHIKZ030002534.1:1707500-1710000 GCA_903632075.3 Acanthosepion pharaonis | reverse complement strand
TGAATGGTTGTCAGGCAAATATTTACAAATATACGAATTGGATCCCTATTGCCAGACTAAATTAGGGTTATTAAGATATTTGTATAAATAATTTAGAAGGAATATGAAATATTGCCGTTAAGATAAAAAGAAAAGAAATACACCAATAAACAAAACCAATCCATCGAAACGATTAAACAAATAACAGTTCCAGTCTAATGATCGGGAATCTATTTTCTAGAGTCTAGTCTTGTTTAGGGAAAAAAGAGTGTCGATGTCTAGATTCAGTCAGGAGTTAGCTAATGAAGCTATTTGGTAATCCGTATGGATAATTCCAAGGAGGGTGTAATCCAGAGACCTCAATGTAAAAACAGAGCAAATATCAGTTATATTAAGAAACAGACAAATTTAAGGGTTCATGGGACTATAATTTAATTCCTTAAGACTAGAATTTTGGTTCTAATTCTTCATATTTACATTTTCATACAAAAATATTGGTGACAAATCTTTCCAGGTTTAAAAACTTACATATTATTATTTTTAATTTATGCACACATGTGTTTGAGCAAGCAGTTTTAAATTTGTATAAGATGATAGAGAGAGGATATATATATATATATATATATATATATATATATATATATATATATATATATATATATATATAATTTATTTCTCTTTAAAAAGCATGGCAGAAAGGGCCAAAATATTGCACGAATTTAAATGCAGTACTAGATTGACAACAAAGTCTCATCATTTTACTGACGAAATTTTAGATGAAATCGTAAGATCTATGCTAATAAGTTCTTCTCTCCTACTTCTGTTTTTTGGGAACTCTCTTCCGGTTTTTACTTTCCTGTCAACTGTAATCTTGAAAACATTAAATAGAACTTTACTCACCATTATCTGTCTATATTTTTGAGATAAGGTATTATGTACATTATTTATATTATTCGGACTATTGTCCTCATCTTTGTCGCCATATTTATTACAACGTTTCGTTGTATGCTCCGGCCTTCTCCAGGTGGTTAGAATGTCGGACTGAACGCTTTATTTCGCTCACTAGGGTAGACTGTTCTAGTTCCACGTGCCAAGTTTAATGGATGTCTATTAACAGTTATTAATTTCCCTCCGAAAGTTCTCCACTGCCTTAACCGGGTATTGAACTCACACTCTTTTGGTCCTGTTATTGGATCTAACCAACGCCTTTATCCACTGTGCCATGTGTCCTTGACATCCATTAAACATGGCACGTGGAACTAGAACAGTCTACCCCAGTGAGCGAAATAAAGGGTTCAGTTCGACATTCCAACTACCTGAAGAAGGCCGGCGCGTACAACGGCCGAAATGTTGTAATAAATAAGGCGACAAAGATGAGGACAATAGTCCAAATAATGTAAATAATTTACTCACCATCTTCTGTCTCCTTGAATCCTATTTTTTTATAGTCCTCTCTCTCTTTAATAATATTTTCTCAGTTTATTTCATTCTCAGTAACCGACTTGTGTCTTAATGACTATATCGCCTTGCTTGGAGTGAAATAATAATCTAAGAAAATTTATATGTTTGGAATGATACAAAATTCTCAATTCCATATTTTTCACAATATTAGGAAAATTTTAGAAGTGTCTGTAAAATTTACTCAGCAATTTATTTGCTTTTGTATGCATAAGTATTAAGAATTGTTTGCGATGATGTTACTTGAGTTTGATGAAATTCGATCCTCTTTTCTGTTAAGGCTTAATCTCGGTAAAAGATACTTACAGGTTAGCCAATGAATTATTAAAACTGTTGGTAAAGATGCAGTATTTGCAAACACTAGTTTGCCTACATCATGTGTTTGTCGACCCGGATAATCCATAGGGAATTTTCAACCGAACTCTTTATTTAATCTACACGGGTAGATTATTCTCGTTGCGCTGTAGTTACTATGTTATCAAATTCGCGGTCCAACACTTTAATCCACTAGACAATTTTCCCGTGGGGCAATTCTAAGTGGATGTCTTGGAGCCTTAAACCTAATCTACCTGCTGATGAGAGTTCAGTTCAACATTTTCTGAAGCTTATCCGCATCGACAAGATCCTGATGAAGGCCAGTGGTCAAAACAACCATAACGTTGTAATAACAACAACAACAAAAAAAAAAAAAAAAAAAAAAGAAAAAAAAGACGAGGACAATAGTCCGCGTGTAAATAATGTAAAGAAAACTTAAATCAGATCCAGTAATTTAAGATTTAGATGTAAAAGGAAAGAACTGAGACTGATGACATTTGATTTGCGTTCGAAACTTATTTGAAAGAGAATTGATTGATTGATTATTTGATAGACTCTTTTTTACGGCTTATCAACCTTTTGTCGATTATTTAAATCTGAAGCATATTTTAAACTGTAAGAATAATTTTATTTTTTTTCATCGAGTGAATATTGTATTAGCAATTTTTTTTAAAATACTTGCCTTCTTCGGATATAAGTCGTACTATTTAACCCATAGCGAGAGGAGAGAAGGGATATGTTTCCAAAG
>CAHIKZ030002534.1:1602500-1702500 GCA_903632075.3 Acanthosepion pharaonis | reverse complement strand
CTATCTTTTACTGTTACATCCCCTGGCAACGCCGGGCTCTACTATAGTACATATATATATATATATATATATATATATATATATATATATATATATATATATATATATATATACATACATATACATAACTATATATATACATATACATGTATATATATATACATATATATATATACATATGCTTACATATACATATACATATACTTATATATATATATATATATATATATATATATATATATATATATATATATATATATATATATATTCGTTCTTTTTTCATTTGTATTTTGATATTTGGATAAAAGTTTATTCGTTCATGAGTATAAATTTGGAGATATATCTTTTAATATCTGTAATCAGCATTATCTTTATGTAATAACCATTGATAGCTCTTGATGGACTCCTTTGTGTACGAAGTTTATCGACTCCTTAGGAATTCTTCTGGACTAGGACACACTCTCTGCTAAACACGAGGAGACGAAGGCGGACTTTTCAAGTGAACAACAGTAAAATTAGTTTATTAAATATTTCTAAGTTGTAATAATTGTTGGTTATTTTCATTACACTTTATAAAAACACAAAGTTTAAATTTTACTTTTTTTCATTAAGTATAAAATTGTCTAGAACAATGCTACAAATAAGGGCACCCAAAGAGAATTTATTACGACGGTAATTGGTCATCGAAATGAGAAGCTACTTATTAACTTATGACAAGATACACGTTATTCTTAAAATGCAAGTTGACCCAATTCTTGGAATTGATAAAATCATTCTTTAGCAAATTAATTATAAATTTATTTGTCTTTTACTCAGAACGGCGTTGTTTAAATCGAAAACATCGTCATACCGAATATAATGAACGACTCATATATTGGATGTTTTGTTTTTAAAAGGATGCATCTAATATTTATATCTTTTTTTTCATTTAGTTTCTTCATATCTCGAGAATATGTTTCATGAGACAAATTTACAATATATATTTATATAATCCTGTTTCAAGTTTAACGTTGTTATTTTGTTTTTTTTATTAATCAAATCATTTTTGGTTTCTGAAGAAGTTGTGAAAAAATTATATGAAGTGTAAATCAATTCTTTTCAGTTATCGTGAATAAATTTAGTAGAAAGTATTGCCTAGATTTATTTGGATTCTTCTTTTTTGTTTTTATAGATTTTGTGAGCTTTCTTCTTAGCATTATATACGTAATGATTAGGACAGCGGAGAACTTTAAACATATTTTCAGTGTATTCATATATCAAGAAGCGATAATATATAGTTTATTTCTGTTTCATAATTGTATGTTCGATCTCGTACATCTTAAACTTATTCCCTTGTTAAAAGTAATGATATTCTGTATAAAACAACTTATAATTTATAGAATTAGAAATCAAATTCAATACTGAAATACGTAAAATGTTTAATTTAAGAAAGGGAAGAAATGTGATCTCCCGCTCATTAGTGAGCAAAGAAAAAGATCTTTTTATATTCAAATTTTCGAATGTATAGAATTAGAAATTCTCTTAAAATTCCTATTTGTAAAATGTTTGGAAGCGAAACTAATACGATAGAAACAGAACTGATAAAAGTAATTATATAAATGATCGGACAATTTATTGGATCAGGAAGCGTTTGTAATTCTCTGATCGGTAAAATGTTTGTGGAATGCAAGAAGTGACAATTGAAAAGAGGAAAACACTTCCGCAAACCATGATATACCCGCCACCCCATTCACCCCTGTTCTCCTGCGATCACAGGGACAACCATCTTTTTCCATATAGGACGAGTTAGGTTGTAACTCAAAAGTTCAATTTTCGCTTGTAGATGGAAATAAAGATTGCTGGATTACGGGTAATCATCACCTCAATCTAGAAATTAACCATTGTATATAGGCGTTGGCATTGTTTCCGAGACCCCACCCCCACACGCAGTACGAAGTGAGTTTGTATTAGGGTCAGTAATTGCTAACCAGGGCTATGCAATTAAGGATTAAAATATCAAATCATTATTTCTGAAGTCTTTTTACTCTGTTGCTTTGGTTTGTAGTGTTACGAATTGCTAATTTCATAATTAATATACATCACTTGTGTAAATTGAAAATGGTTGTAAGCATCAGAAGTAAGAGAAATAAATATTTTACAACTACTCAAATACCTCTTCCCTATTAATGCAAGCTGTTGTTTACCGTTCACTGCTCTGTTGTAAAGCATCTTAACTAATTCCTTATGCAAGGAAAGATTGAAATATTTTTGTTTAATATCAAGCTGCCTTCAAGAAATTTACAATGGACGACGAAAATGAAAACAGACATATTATCATGTAGGCGTTGGCATTGTTCCTGGCTCCCCGCAGCAAGAAGTGAGGTGGTATAACGTAGGTATAGATATATAGACGTTTTAATATGTTCTTGCATAAAACATTTATGTAACGAGCTGTCATAAGATGTAAATACACTATTTCATATGTCTGGCAATGTCAGGAATTCTCAGCTGGTCAGAATAATTCCCTTTCATTCCTGATGTCTAAAAAATTAGAACTAAATCTTCAAATAAATTAATATAGATTTCCTATAACTTGGTTGCTCATGTTCTCACCATGCAGCAGCGATGTAAGGAGCATTTACTCTACACAAAAAAAAAACAAAAAAAAAAAATACCTTAATGCTTTTTATATTAGCAAGCTAGGATGCATTCTGAACATTTGTGTCTTTCAACAAGTCATCAGAAACTATATTCTGACCCGTATCCACCTTTTTTCTCCGCTTCTTTGACGCTATCTCCGCTGGCTGGGTCCCGTCCGAAAGAGCCGTTGTATAAGGAAATAGTTTCAGACAAGTGACGATAGAAATGATGGACTCAGTTGTACTTTCAATGACAAAAAATCATTGAACATGATCGTCTATAGGAGTGAGAACATTAAAAATAATCGATCTCACTTTGGACTTGTCAATAAGTTGGGAGGCCAGACTTAAGCATGCTAATGAAGAAATACATTGGTAATGTCTTGAGATGTTTTTTGTCCGCCAGTACCTGGAGACTTCAAGTGAAGTCGCCACAATTGAGAATGTCATTAATGTGTGAGGTTCTACGATTAGACCAGACACTACCTAGTTAATCATATTGAAACAATATATATATATATATATATATATATATATATATATATATATATATATATATATATATATATATATATATATATATATATATATATATATATATATATATATATATATATATATATATATATATATATATATATATATATATATATATTTATATATACACACACACACATATATATATATATATGTAGGTAAATAGAAGGACACACTGGGTTCTATAGGCATAGATGGCAACTGTTCTAGGATAAGGAAAAGTCTGAATTCAAAACCTGCGGAGGGTCGTTTGAGGACCTTGTGATACGTAGTGCACCAGGTCTCTGTATCCGACTCTTCAAAAAGTGTGTGTTTGGGTCTGCACAAAGCTTATATATATGTCGGTTCCTAGGAAATGTCTTGCTTGACCCTCATCCGTGGAAAACCTTATATATATATATATATATATATATATATATATATATGATGGACTCTCCCTCGTTTTTCAACGTATGAGGGTCAATCAACACATTTCCTAGGAACCGACAGGCAGATACCTGCATATATGATTCGAGTATAGTGGTGAAGGCTTTGTGCAGACCCAACCACACCCGCAGGTTTTGAATATAGAGTTGTCCTTCTCTTAGGCCAGTTGCCATCTATGCCTATAGAACCCAGTCTGTCCTACTATTTAACCATATATATATATATATATATATATATATATATATATATATATATATATATATGAGATATAATTTTTTCTTAGTATATTATAAATTAAAAAATGACCGTTCTTGCGTGCCCAATAAGTGTTAGGATAACACAATAAACCAGAAATAATTGACTCTGCCAGTCATAATGCTCCACTGACCAGCATATATAGAGTCTAGCGACAACCCAACACACATGGCCTGAAGATTGCATTCATGCATGCAGCAGACTGTTACCACTCGGTGTTGATCTCAGTGTCCACTCTTACATTAATACAGTCTCTGTCGTTGATATTGAGCACATTCACCCATAAATATAGCATAAATTAAAACTCTCTCCCCTCCTTCTCCTTTCTCTGTATATATATATATATATATATAGATAGATAGATACAATGAGTAGTACAGTGTAACCCGGATATAAGAGACCCGGATATAAAAGAAACCCTGATATAAGAGAGATTTTCTCTGGTCCCAAATTAGAGCCCATACTTACCTAAACAAAATAGACAAAATCCGGATATAAGAGAAACCCGGATATAAGAGACTTCTTCTCTGGTCCCGACAACTCTCTTATATCCGGGTTACACTGTAGATAGATATATAGATAGATAGATATATCGCTAAATGAAAGGAAAATTGAGTAATACAGTGTAACCCGGATATAAGAGACCCTGATGTAAGAGAAACCCGGATATAAGAGGAACCCGGATATAAGAGACTTCTTCTCCGGTCCCGACAACTCTCTTATATCCGGGTTACACTGTAGTACATTTAGTTCCGAGAAGGAACATTTTCAGACTAATCATTTTTTTATTGATGGAATAAATCTCATCTATAAAAAGAAAAAAGAAGTTTTTTTTTTGGTTACAGTTAACATCGAAATGTTCACAATAGATGAAGGCTCAGCATTGAAATTTAAATTTTGATGTTCGATTTATCTATATGTTAAACTTAATCGATCTCATTTTCTCTCTTTTTTTCTTTTATTGAGACTGACTTTATAAAACATTTTAAGGGTTGTAATTTTGTGACAGTGGCTGTCATGCTGTATGACCATCGAGTTAAATTTATGTAAAATATCCGAAATTAGTGTACAGTGTCTTTTCACATTTATAAATTTATTTCTATTTTAACTGGAACGGTTTTATTTAAATCGAAAACATCTTCAGACCGAATATAGTGAACGAATATTGTATTAAATTGTATTGTATTATTGTATTAAATGTATGGCTTTAAAACGTATACGGCTTATATTCATATAATCATTTTTGTTCAGGTTTTTCAGATCTTGAGAATGTATTTCATAAGTCGTTTTTATAATCTATTTTATATAATCCTGTTTCAGGTTTAATGTTATTTTGTTCTTATCAATCAAATCACATATTGTTCCTGAAGAAGTTGTGAAAATCTTTATATGAAGTGTAAATCAATTCTTTTCAGTTAATGTCTTTAGTAGTTTTATTAGAAAGTATTATGTGCCTAGTTTTATCAGGATTATTCGTGTCAATTTTTTTTTGTTTTTGTACTTTTTGTAAGCTTTTCTCTTAGCATTATATAATTATTAGGACAGTGGAGGAATTTAAAATATGTACAATGCATTCATTGTTCGATATTGTTCAAAGATCAACTAATATTGTTTTCTGGTTTGGTTAGGTTTGGTTAATTTTGTTTTACGGCATATCAATCTCACTGGGTTATTTAATGCGGACAAATTTTTTATTGCTGGTAATATGTTTTTCTTCAAAAATCTATTTCTGGGAATATTTTTCCTTGAAGAAATCTATAGCTGGTCATATTTTTTCAAAGAATGTATAACTGTTTGTATAACTAATTTGTATTTTTTTTAAGTATTGCTGGTAATAATTTTTCCTTCAAAATTATTTTTTTATTACAAAGTATTTCTGGTATTAAAACCTATTTTTTAACAAGTTTGGGTGTTAACTATTTGCCCGTAGCTGAGACCCTAACAGGTGCTACTACCCCGGGTCAGGGTGGACCAGGGAACACCAGCAATTAAGAGGTGGTTCCACGCTCCTCAAAACCTCCTGATCAGAGGCCTTGCTGTTAGGCGTAGTTTATCGTCAGACCCAGGACGGTATTGTTTTCTGGGTATTTATCAATAAATATCAACGATATATTGGAAAATATGCTGTTTCTTTAAGCAAAAGATTTTGGAAAAGACTAGTTTCTAGAAATTCTAAAGAAAATAACATTATCACAAAATTAGAAGGCAATATAGATAGTCAAAACTTCTGCCCATAAAATTATAATCGAAAGTGAAATAATAATTATAGTTTATCATAAGTCGGCGGATTATTATAATTTTTTCTATCGGGAGGGAGAGGCTAGTTTTTGATTTTATTAATTGTGGCTTTAAGCTGTAAGATGTAAGCATTTGTTTATTAGTATATTAGTATTATGAAATAAAATAAGACATATATCGGCTGATTTGCAGGCAAATAAACTAACATACTCAAGAGCGAGAGCCGGATGTGAACGGGACAAGGCCCCGTCACAAAATGACCATTATCGTCGTCTACGCATAAGCCCGACGCACGAGTTCCGGTCGAATATAAAATAATATTTTAAAGTGTTTCTATTTTTCAACCAATAAAAATGCTTCCCTCATAATTACACTCATGTCGTTTTTCGAGCCTGTTAAGCCATAAAAAACGCCATAAAAGGGGTCACACGGGGAAGTACAACAGCAGTCAACAGGAGGCCAAGGAAGAGATCTGTCACGGTCAGTCAGCAGCAGTCAGCAGGAAGAGCGCCACGCCAATCAGTGAGAACTACTATGAGAGATCCACCCAGATCGGAAGTCGGCTTATGAACTATACCACAAGGTAGGTGTCCCAAAACAACACGCTCCTATTGAAATAAATCACGTAAATCTATTTCTGCTGTTGTCGTATTTCTTTCTTGCAACCATACGCTTGTCTATAACATTAGTTTATGAAGTAGCTTATGTTTATTAGTACATTAGTGTATAAAGATTTAATCTCCAGATTAGAGACTAGATTTTTTTTAATTTGTGGACAGGGTAACCAGGATTGTTTAATATGTAAAGGACTAATTCTTCCCGAAGGAGGGTGGGATTGACATGTCGTGAGCTCTGAGAAAATAAAATATGAAAATAAAATATATAAGCAAAAATAAAAAAAAAGAATTAAATATAAAATAAGGCATTTATACACTTATCTCTTTTTCTTTCATTCTCTCTCTCTCTCTCTCTCTGAACTTCTCTTTCCATATTTTTCTCAACGAACGAGAAGGTACACCTCAAATAAAAGAAAGGAGGAAGAAGAAAAGACAGAACCCGACCCAACACGCCGGAATTTTGCAGGACAGGAGCGTAATTATTTATGACTGAAAACTACCAAATATTAGATAGGTTCCACGCATAAAATCAGTTATGAAAGAAAAAAAAAGGAAAAAGAAAGGAAAATAAAATAATTTTAGCCAATCAAAAAATTGACACAAAGAGACTTTTGATGTCCGTCGAAATCAATGTTTGCGCCAAAGTCACGGAGCCTGGTTAAAAGGATATAAGCTGACGACTCTGAGCTAGAAGCAGAAGGGATGGCGGAAATGACGAATAGAGACGCGACTGCGGAGAAACCAGCTGTTCGCGACTAGTGAAGAAGTAGTTAAGGGGTCATCTGTTAATGATATTTGTTTTCTGTTTAGGGCGGAGAAAAACACAATAAATTGACACTGACCTATTTCTAATATTATTACTACCCCTATCATGGTTTGACTTCAAAACTACCTCTTTTCTGCAAGCATACTACCAATATCCGCCTTATAAGCGGAAATATTTGTGATACCCAATATCAAAGGACGCACTCATCACTCTTAACAAAATAAAGAAAAACATATTTATTTTATACCATTGAGTCAGTTCGTTTTATTTCCGAAGTTCCGATAAAATGAAAATCCTACCAAAACAATATTCACAAACGTTTCTCTTATAGCGTTCGTTAGTATATGAGAAACATGTCGATCTCACATATAACAGGTATCATAAGAATGTCTGCTTAGTGTATTTTGGGTAGATAGTAAAATTTAGACATTTTAGAGTGATATTCGATAATTTTTATAAAAAATTTGTAAAATTAAAAACAATAAAAAGCTGAATAAGATATGAAAAGTTGGACATCCAAAAGTATCGAACTAGAATATTTGAATTTCGATCTAAAATGTAACCGATATTTTCCAGTGTTTAAATAAAAGACTGATTTCATCAATAAAGTCGTTCCTTCTCGGAACCACAATTCTTGACCACAATTATTTTGTCATATATATATATATATATATATATATATATATTTCCAAGAGTACCAAGTGTCTATACTAGACGATTCCTACAAACATTAAAAATGAGAAGTGACACAGGTCAAGGCAAGACTAACTAGAACAAGGCGTTTAGTTAAAAATATGCCAAATTCATTATTAGCGAAAATACAATGAAAAAGAACAAAGTGAGCTGATGTTTTAAATACCCAGGTTGATCGTAGTGGAAGTTAAAATTTGGTCTAGATGCGATAACAGTTTGGAGCCCGATGATGAAACCGGAGTTGTGTCGATAGGCAGTCGGTGTGTTGACTTGGTATTAGCTGCCGGTCGTATCACAGGGCAAGCAGTTGAAACCACTGTGATCCACAAGATGATGGCATGCAGCGGAGTGAAGCCTGAATCGCCGAGTGGGTTGGTAAAAGACTTTGTGCCCTAAAGAGGACAGTTGAACATTGTATATAATGTTGCGAGAAAAGACTGAGTTTGTCCCGAAAAGCACAGATACTTATCGTATATCATGCAGCCGAGAAAGTGGTTTGTTCTGAAAAGGACAGGGTCAGCATATCGTGCAGCGGAGAGAAGACTTAGATGCCAGTCAAAGATGTGGTAGGTTGAAGTCAGTTTGGAGTTAGCCGGGGCAGTCGGTGTGTTGAGTTGCCCGGGGCAGTAAAAGTTTGTGTTGACAATGTTGGCTACTGCTGGTTATTGCCGAGGCAGTTGGAGTTAGAACTAGCATGACGGCTACTGTTGTTTGCTGGTGCTGGCTGCAGGAACGGATACCAATCAAGGCATCTTCTGCTGCTTCCATTACATAAGCCATGATAAAAGATGACAATTATATTACAATATATTAACCAATACACGGACAAAACAATAATGATTGTCTGTTTTTGTTTACATGGAAGATTTCCATGCAACGACAAACTCGTGCATATGAGACGCTGAAAATCGCACCGCAGCTCAAGACGTCACACATGACCACGCGAGAGTGAAAACGAGAAGTATTAAGTATAGGAAGCCGTATAAACCAATGGCTTCTGTTATAAATTATAGGCATTTATTGCCATCTTTGATAATAGCTTATGTAAGCCGAAAGCTTAGATAGGATTAAAAAATATTTATCAATATTGTGATTTTCTCTCTTCTTTTTAATGATGTTATTAAGCTTATCAGACGATATGAATAGAATTTACATAAAATAAATAAAAACTTGTCTATATTATTTAATGAAAGATGCATCAATGAAAAAATGCTGCCTAAATACACACACTCACACACACATATATATATATATATATATATATATATATATATATATATATATATATATTAACTGATTTAAAATATGTTTTTTTTCGCTACACAGTAATAACCATGTTTTAAAACCATTAGTTCCATTTCATCCTCAAGCGAAATTTTGGAGACCAAAATTTGCTTGAGGATGAAATGAACTAATGTTTTTAATTTAATTACAAAATTAAATTTGAAGCGTTTAGCTTCCATTTTTGAAACATGGTTATTACTGTGTAGCGAAAAAAATATTTTAAATCAGTTAATTTATAATATTAATGCTTTGTAAATTTACATTGAGCACTATTTTGTAAAAATAAAAATATCAATAAGAACACCGGATTATATATCTTACTGTTCTTTCTTTCTTTATATATATATATATATATATATATATATATATATATATATATATATATATATATATGTATATATTATTTAGTTTATGGAAACTTAGGTAATCCGTATGGGTAGACCTGAGGAGGATAATATCCAGAGAGCTCAATGTAAAATTCAGAGAAGATATGTTTGAATAAAAGACAGACCACGTTAAGATTCCATGTAATAAAATTATTTCACCATAACCCCTTTAACAGGGTTCTGGATCATCAGACTTTACTTCCAAAAGCTGAAATGAAAAAAAAAAAGAAATTCACACGTTTTTGACGGACCTCATCAAGTCTACGTAAAATTAACGAAGTGAGGGGAGTGAGGTGGGAGAGAGGATATGAGTGTGTCATATGTATCATTTTAGTTTCCTATTTTAACCCCAGCCGGCACAAAAACAACCTAAACCTAAGCAAGTACACTAAGAAATAATCATATAGGAACAGCAATTTTGAATGTTTTATATTCCCTTTTGTTTTTAGAAATATTACTATGCACACGTGAACGCTAACACATGACTGTATGTATACAACTATGATAATGTATTTGCACACTGAGACACCTGTTGATATGTACATGTATATGATGTTATACGGAAAAAGAAGCATACCGGTTTTTTTTTTTTTTTTTTTTTTGGTGAGTGTGGAGATGTACAATTAGTTAGGTACTTATATGTTTTGCCATAAATATGAAAGATCGGGTAATATTATAGGTGTAAAGACATAGATAATATAATTAAATACTGAGATAGTCTTCGAACGCAGGCATAAGTGGATGCACAGGTGGACATGAGAATAGGGACAAATACGTGGATAGATATATGTAAGTGCAAATTAACGCATATGTGGGTATGTAGATATTCTGCAGATTGCGTATGCATATGTGTGTGTGTATGTATATGTATGTACGTATGCATATATGGGTGTGTGTATGTATGTGTATATGTGTATACATATGGATGTGTAGATATATATGTGTGCGTATGAGTATATATGGATATGCAGATGTCCTTGTGTGTAATTGTATATATGTAAGTATAAGGATACATAGAGATAAGTATGGAAACATGTGGATGTGCGTTTTCTCTGTAGGTGTATATGTGTAAAGATGGAAATATACATATATCGTTTCGTGTGAATGTGTGTGTAGGTGTACATAGAAACTCATAGGCATATAAGAAGATATAGGTATGTGGTTACAAATAGGGGTTTAAGGCATGTGTAGATAAGAAAATGTAAAAGAAGGGCCTAATTTTCTGCTAGTGACATCTCTTCCAAATTTCTCCTCTAATATTCTCCAATTGGAAGTGAATTCTAAATAGCACGAAGGGAAAGTGTTAGATTAGTATTTTAATTGAGATTGAAAGATACTACCCCAATGTGGAAAATAAAATTATTTAAATAGGAATAACTGTTGATAATTGGATACATAAAACAACCACGAGTTTACTTAATGAACAAAAAATCAAAAACAATCACGAGTTTACTTAATGAACAAAAAATCAAACGAATAAATGTCAACCTAACAAGCTATAAGATAAAAGTTTTAGTGGAAAAAGTACTAAATATAAATGGGATTACTCTTTCAATGTTCTGTCTATGGGTTTTTCCAATCGACTGCTTCATAGAAAATACTCAAAACTCCACCGAATTTCAAATTAATTTCTTCGTAGAGTGTCTTTAAAATTTAGATATTTATCAAACCTTAACCACCCAAATATGCACGTTAAAGTAACGCGAACTGACAGCGTCTAAGAATTTGAATGAAACCTGTCGTGTAATTTATTGGGGTTGTTGGAACGTCTTCCTTAATGTAGTCCTTATCGCTAACCCCTTAACCACCTTTATCTAGAGACGAGACGCGTTAGATTTGAGCAACATCCAGCCGACACACTGGGGTTAAAATAAAATGATACATATGAAACTAAAATGGTCTGTCCGTTTTATTCTTTTCAAATATATATATCCATATAAAGGGGTATATATATATATATATATATATATATATATATATATATATATATATATATATATATATAACAAATTATTTTAGCTAAAGGGTCTTGATTTTAATTTAAACGAATTCAGGTTTGGGAAGGGTGGCAGCGGATACCAAGGGAAGAATATTATACTGCACTCACGTGTGTTTTATTTAGCTTTAGTTAGTTTCTCTTCACGTTACTGTTTAGAAACATTAGCCTAACATAAAGTCAGTTCCACAGGAGACGAATCGATATGTTTCGGAGAAATGCGAAAGAGAAGAGACAGGAACGAAGAGAGGTATATTGGTAGAGGAGGCAGACGAGAAAATTAGTAAGCTTCCCGCTTTCAACTTCACACACACACACACACCATTCAACTTGCATTTAAACAATAGAATGAGAGCCTATCTTTTTCTCCTCCATTTTTTTTTGTTTTGTTTTAGAAATAACCGGGTTGAAAACATGGCAAATGTCTCTAGGAGATTGACGTGGAATAAAATTGTTCCTTTCACTTCAAAGGGATTCAGTTGACAGCGTATTATGGCGCCTGGTTTTTCACTCCGCCTCTTCCTGAGATCTGTCATAAAAATAAGGGCGGGTGATATTGTACTAAAGAGCAGGCAACTAGTTGTTGGTCCAAAAAGAAAATGCAGACAAGCGAAGGGCACTTCGACGTGGTGTAATTGTTATAAGTCTCGAGAGATCAATTATGACTGAGTAGTGTGTTCGATTCTCACTGAGCGCTCCTTACTAGCGGCCTTGTGCGACATCTAAGCTACGCTTAGTCACTCAATATAAACAAGCGAAATTATCTATCTATCTATCTATCTATCTAAGCATGACACATCTATCTATCTATCTATCTATCTATCTATCTATCTATCTATCTATCTATCTATCTATCTATGTTAGGCCGTTCACAATCTATCTCAGCATGACCCTTCTATCTATCTATCTATCTATCTATCTATCTATCTATCTATCTATCTATCTATCTAAGCATGACCCTTCTATCTATCTATCTATCTATCTATCTCAGCATGACCCTTCTATCTATCTATCTATCTATCTATCTATCTATCTATCTATCTAAATTCATGTATATACACTAGACTAGAGTTATGTGTGTAAGTTGGGTATGTATTTTCACTCGGATACATTAGCTTATGTGTAAATCCATAGTACAATGAAAAAAATAATTTTTTTTATTTATTTTACACAGTATTTATTTTCAACATAATCACCATTTTAATGTATCTAATTCAGTTATAATATTAATCGCACAGATCGAGCATTATGCAGTGACAAATTGAGATACAAATTCAATAACTACCTCTAGTGTTTCAGTCTTATGGACTTATGCATTCATCCTTGTCTGTGTCTCACAGTGAATGTGTGATTTATTTGTTTGTATTTATACATTTTATGGGAGTAGTAAATAGCGGGTCGGATTGAGGAATCAGAAAGTCGAGTTCAAATTCCAGTCGAGTCCATTACATTCACTTACGTGCTAATACCCCTAGGAAAGGTATGAATCCTCTTCTTCTCTCCGCCCAGATATAGATAAATAGCAAGACAGACCGGGTTCTTTAGCCTTCGGTGGCAACTGGTCTACTGCAAAAAGAAATGGCAACCTACTGCGGGAAAAAATTCTGCCTCGTTAGGCGAACATTTATCGAAAGATACATCATTGCCTAAGCGTGTATCACGCATGGCATATAACTGACTGATATTATATTATACAGGTACATCTAAAGGTTCACTTAAAAATGATCATACATGATGAAAAAATGTCCAAAACTTAATAAAAACAAAGTTTTAAAGTCAAAATCTTTGTTATTATTAAGAGGAAAAAAATTAAAGTTTTATTAAATTATATTTTTGGTTCCTTTGAAATTTTAGTTAAAATTGTTGTTGTTCTTGCGTCAGCGAGTGTCCTTAAATTAGTATGGGAAATTATAGCGTCTTTTTCGGTGCAAACCCACTGATTTGGAAATTCTTACAAAAATCATATAATTGTCAGATTTCAATAAAACTTTCAGAAGTTGTTCACAAATGAAGAAAATTATTTTAGAATGTTTCTTCTTCAGAAAATTTTGGTAAAAATATTTTTTTTACATCTGTTACCCACTACTTAATTTTATGAAATTTCGAGAAATTCTTTTTTGTAGGGTTTAATGTTTATATTATTTATTAGGATTAGTACTCGGAGAATTTAAATCATCAATTTTCTTTGGTGAAACCAGACTCCCTGTTACCGAATATCTGCTCTGAATAGTAAAATTAAAAAATGCAAGAAAACTACGACATTATTTAATTAGCAAAGCTTTTAATAGTTTTTTTGTCTAAAATATATTATGGATATTATTGTTTTAAGAAAAAAAAATCGATGAATAATGAATTTATACAAGAATTGTTTTCATTTTTTAAATTTATAATTCATAAAATTTTAAATCTTTTAAAATTGTACATTAATTTGTAAGTGGTCAAGTAATATTTTTAATTAAATAACGACTGTATACACTGATCAAAAATGGAAAAACATACTAAAATTCAACGATTTCCAATAATTTAAAAATAATTTTGAATTTATTTTATGTGTATAAACGTGTCGATATTTGTAAATACGGTTGTCCAAGTGCAACTTTTATCAGAAAATTAGAGGGATAACTAGTTAAGTTAAAATTTATTGCTAATTTTCGAACATTTTCTCAACAAGCGTCTTCGTAAGCCAAAGTACCTAAAATTCAATAAAATATAAGATTGCTTACAATATTTCCTAATTTTTAAAGATTACTGTGTAGTTTAAAAGATATATAAAAATGTGTCCACGTTGCATTCGTCAAGTAAATTTTACAGTTATGTGCCTTTTACTTAAAAATGTCAAACATTAAAACTACATCTATCAATATTTCATAAAAACAATCACCTCAGTGTCAAAAATATTTTTCTGTGATAGGTTAAATTAAAAGTACGCAATATTTGTTTCGAATCAGATTAATTAACATTTGAATAAGCTAATCTTCGTCCAATAAAGTTTCAGAAAAGAATATTTTAATTTTGAAATATTTTCTAATAGAATTATATAAAAAAGGAATTCAAGTTATATTTATCAATTGTTGCAGTTATGCGTCACTTTGAGGAAATGCCAAGCATAAGTCGATATAAAACCTTCAGAAAAGTATATTTTAATTTTAAAATATTTTCTAAGAGAATTACGTTGTGTTAACAGATTTGTCAATATGAACGATTTTAGTATTTTTACTGATAAAAAATGATACTAATTTCAATAAATTTAAATTCAATTCGAAATACAGATAATTATTTTGCTCATTGGAATTAGTAAATATAATCTATGAGATTGAAATTAAAACTAAAATAAAAGCTTAAAGAAAAATGTTTAAGTTTTTAAATACATTTTAAACAGTAGGTATCACTATTCTTTTTGGGTATATACATATATATATATATATATATATAGAATTGTATATATATATATATATGCACGCATATATATATATATATATATATATTTGCATATATATATATATACACACACATATATGTGTGTGGGTGTATCTATATATACTTTATTATCTGGGTGCGTCAGTATATTATTACGATCATGTGGATGTTTGTGTGCATATGAAGAAAAAAAAGAAACGGTTTCAAGATAGTGTCAACGAGAGTTTGGCGTATTTTGGTGTTCTTGTTGATGATTAGGGGTCGCTAGCATCTGATCGTGGCCAGTGGAGGGCTGTGATTTTCGAGGATGCTGAACATTTTGAAGCAGCCAGAGCAGAGCTCTAGAGAGCAGAGCTCTAGAGAGCAGGAAGAAAACAGGAACCTCTGCCGGCCAATTGTGGTAATGTGTGGTTCTGTGAGGTGTGTGACCGAAACCTGCTGTCAAAGGCAGTCCTGATTAATCATATGAAATCTCATGAAAGCAATCCAACTTCACTTGCTGTCCCTTCCATAACGCGTATTGAGTCCCAGGATGGAAACTTTTCATGCTTCCACTGCTCTAGAGTATGCCGATCAGCTGGTCGTCACAAGCGTTACATGAAAGTTCACAGTGAAGTCAATACTGTGTCATCATAACCAACGCCAATGCACATGAGTGCTAAAACTGCTACAAGATATGCAAGTCGCTGGCAGGAATGAAAAGTCATCAACGGTTTCATGGACGATCAATCAATGGAGGAGTGACAATCGTCTGACAAGACGTCGCAATCAACAACATAACATGTATGTATGTATGTCTATATTTATACATGTATGTATGTATGGGCACGTAGTCGAGTGGTTAGAACGTTCGTATTCTGAACATGAGACCCGGGTTCGAATCTCACCATGGTCGATTTGTCAAGAAGGAGATTTTTTGATCTGGGATCAGTCCGATGACTGGAGGGGTCGATCCCATCGTGTCTTTCCCTATGGAAAGTGCCTGAAAACCATATCACCCGAGCCTTGTGAGTGAAATTGGGTAGACGTCACAAGTAATCGTGGCCGAGGGCTTCAGCGTGCTGGCCTTGTCCAAATTGTTGATCACGTTAGAAGCTGCAACTAATTTCTACTCAGCATAGTTGCAGTATAAACACAGATGCGCCTGAACAAGCGTCTGCGATAGGGATTGGCTAGCCTCTCTAGTAAACAGGTTTTCTCGAATACGAGTGGCCAGCTATACTTTTTTGTGTGTGTGTGTGCGTAATACCAGTAGAGTGAATTTCATGGAAAGGAATATTTCGGTGTAGTGGACTCTTTTAATGATATAATAATATGACAAATAAAATAACTTATTGATGCCTTAAATCATTATGTGCGCTAAAATTATTTTTATTTCCTATATAAATGGACAGTAATTTTGTAAAAGAATTGTATTTAGATAATCCAAATCTTTAAGATTACATTTTTATGCTATTTTTTTACATCGGCTTCTTCCTCGGAACTTTTATTTTGTGAAACAAGCTCCTGAGACGATGCTTCCCTCACCACTACACTCTTAATCTCCTCATGTCCAATGCCAGTCGATATCTATCCTATATATCCTCATAATATACACTTCTTATTTCCTCCTTCCCTCTCCCTTATAACAGTCTCACACAGTAACCCTCTGGTTTGAGACTTATATTTGCAAGCACTAATAAAAAAAAAAATTATATTAGCACAAATAAAAAAAAAAATTCAACAGCTAATGGCTGTTATAATAACAGATAAATAAAAACATGCTGTATGGCTGATATCGTGCAATTTTACTCTCCAATGCCAGTAGTTAGAGTTCAAGCCGAGGTAAAGGCCTGGATTTCAAATGTTGATTTTCAAGCCAGAAGGGTCGTCGTCTCTTGGATGGTTAGCCTTTTCATATTTGGGCTTGTACCAGGCACACCTCTCAGATTAGCAATCAATTTAGTGATATTTAGCGAGAATATTTAGGTATGGTTGAACATGCACCTCACCGACTGAGTGACCAATAATTATTTCTTGTGCCAAACTCAGGAAATCAAAACTTAAATAACAAGAAGTATCATTGCTGCCTTGTGGTTGAGTTAGTTGCGTATTCCCTACTGGCATCTAGAGTCGGTGCTTGTATTTTGTATGTTTATTTTTCTTGGCAGAATCAGAAGCCCTTCCCAATTAAATAATAGTCGCAATACAATCTTCCTCGCCTCATCTCAGTTTGTACTAAAATAAATCCCGTCAAAATCAATCAATAATAAGAATCCTTTTTAGAGTGTCAAAACAACATTAAAATTGTTATGTCGTAAACAAACAGGATTTTTTTTTTTTATTGTTTTACGATTTTTGCTACATTTTGTTGCTTTTTTCCTTACCTTTTTAAGCCAATCCATTTTAAAGTTTTTAATGAAAACAGCAGGGAATGCAGGAAGTCGCTTCCGAAGAAACACGAACTCGTTTTTCATGCCTCGGAAACGTTGTCTTTTAAAATCGACTAAAAACTTTGCAATAAAAAAAAAAAGAACACGAGAAAAAAGTCGTCAGAATTAATTCAAAAAATGTCTATGTAAAAAACAAAAAACATCGTTCCACAATATCAAAACAACTTAAAAACAAGTATAACTACTACTACTAAGCAGTAAACAAAGTATATTCTTCTGTTTATTATTATTATTATTATTATTATTATTATTGCAATATTTCTTTTAGCGGATCTATTAATAGACTGAATAAAATGTGATATAAAACTTTTTGTAATTTCAGTGTATACATGATAATAGAAAGAGAAAAAAACAAACTTTAAAAGTAGTTCAAACATCAATTTCTGAATCAGGAGGAGAAATTATAAATATTTATGTCTTATTTTCCCTCGAGGCTAATAGATTCGCATTTTTCAAGTGTCAGAATACGGTTTTCGAACCAATATAAAAAGTTATGCATTTAAGGAACATTAGTTTTCTAGGAAGGCCGGCACCTTCGTCTCCCCCTTTTGAAATCAAATATAAAGAAAATTTTCCTATGTCCAAGGGAAGTAAATATTAATGATAGATATAATCATATAATTAAACATATTCCTAAATAAAGCAAGGGATTCATATGGTGTTACTACCACCTTATAAACCCATTTGTTTTAGCAATAATAGTTTCTATATACAGTGTAACCCGGATATAAGAGAGTTGTCGGGACCGGAGAAGAAGTCTCTTATATCCGGGTTTCTCTTATATCCGAGTTTGGTCTATTTTATATACATTAACACAGGCTCTAATTTGGGACCAGAGAAACTCTCTCTTATATCCGGGTTTCTCTTATATCCGGGTCTCTTATATCCGGGTTACACTGTATTCCTATTGTACAAACATGACAAGTTTTATATACTCACTGGCGCTTTATGTGAGGTAGTAATCCAGGAATTTTAATGCTGATATTCATGGCAAGTAGCTATTCTTGAAATATTTGTCTTGAATGAGCTTCCTAACCGCTAATTTCTACCATTTGTACCTTGTGGGTGAATAGGTTGCTTTTCTTATACACGTCGGCGGTCACTATAATGTTGTGAGAGATTCAGAAAATTCAGAAATTAGCTTTGTGTTCACGGAGATGAAAGCAGACTTGACACAAAATAAAACGCTCAGAAATAACAAGAAAAGCATAGTAAATTGGATATTACTTTCTTGCAAATTTATTTATATTTATTTTGTGTGTGTATTTTTAGGTTACAGTTGTTTTATGGTACAGGTGATAAAAGGGAGATATTTACTCCGTATTATTACAAGCTATATCACGGAGAGAAGTTGGACACGTGTTGCCCATACCAAGGTTGATGTCGAAGAGGTTGAATTTAACGTCTTTTGGCGGAATGTCTGTATTTCTGGTAGAAACAGTTTTTGTTGCATGCTGGGAATATTTTATTATTTTTAAATTTTGTTTAATTTATTTTATACAGATTTTAAGTTATTGTTTTATTTTATTGTATTTATTATTATAATTTTATATTTTATTTTATTTATAATAATAATAATAATAATAATAATAATAGCCTTACAACCTTTCGAATCTAAACTTATTAAACAACGAAATATCTTCTTACAGACGCAATGTGGTAAGCATTTCGTCACTCGATCGCTATTTCCATGACAAATGTTCAGATGAGCGCTGCATTCTTTAGTTCCATCAGTTCATACTTTGCAGCTAGGACACACCACGGAGTTGAATCCTCCTTATTTTCCTCTTATTCCAAATGTAAGGACAAAGTTTCACTCACACATTTTCCTCCAAGAACTAACACTTTTTGAACTCCTGCGTTGGTGCTTTCCCGAATAATCTTAAGATCTTCAAGGGTTAATCTTTATATATATTCTAATAATTTCGCTTTGAACCGCCTCCTCTTTCATTCATATCACACAAGTGATTCATAGTTAAACAGTAACCCTCTGTGTATTGGGTGACTATTGACGATATTAAATGTATTTAGAAAAGACATTTTGAATGATCCGTGTGTTAATAGATGTACATGAAAATATTCACCAGCATTAGAGAGCGGCCACTACAAAACATATCGGCATAAATGATTCCTGTTTCTATTACCTGTTGCTTCTTTGAATTTTTGAGAGAGAAAAAGAGTTTTATTTTCAACAAAATGAGGCAATTCTCTGATTTTATTATAAGATCAGGTTTTAACCAAACTCTGATATACTGGACAAAGACATCGCGTTGAAGAGACACACTGAGTTCGCTAGATTGACCGCAGCTTAATTTCTTCTTATGAGAACCACAATAAAAGAAACCTTTATAATATGGGATCGGTTACATTTGTAGATGAAAACGAGGCTGCAATTGGAGAGACTAGTCAAGCAATTAAAAGAAATATGCTAGTTACATACTTGACAAGTCTCTGCAAATCGAAGGTAGTAACAATTACTGCAAAAAGAAAGAGTTGTGATAAATTAAAAAAAATATTGATGAGAGTAACAGAAAGTTGAAGGAAACTATGGTCAGCCATTTTCTCAAGCGACATTATATATACCTCCTCTCGGATTGAGGAATCAGAGAGACGAGTTCGAATTCCAGTCGAATCCATTATATTTATTTTTCTGCTAATACCCTTGAGAAAGTTATGAATCCGCTTAGCAGGACATTAGCTATCTGTAGCCTTGGACGGTAACTGGTCTAACGCAGAAAGAAATGGTGGGAAAAAATCTGCCTTGTCAGTCATATACCGAAAGATACATGATCGCCTCAGCGTGTATCCCGCATGTCACATACCTGTTTTTTATATATATATATATATATATATATATATATATATATATATATATATATATATATATATATATATATATATATATATATATAAGTTGTATAATACATTTTTAGATGCATCAAGAGTGAACTTCAGTGATGCACTGCCTTCATCATCGATTTCGGGTATTGCGTCATATTGGCTCAAACAACAACCCTGACCTGACTCCGCTACGCATCTCGACATTGCAGAATCACAAAAACGAACGACATAACGAAGTGTCTGACCGTTCTTACTGAAGTCCTTGGTTAGCATCAGCCAATGAAAAATATATATATTTATATATATATATATATATATATATATATATATATATATATATATATATATATATCCTATATACTGGTGTTTTTTCTTTCTCCGGTTTTGATTCGAGTTAACCTCTCCTGAACTATATATATATATAATATCAGTGGTAAATGGTAAAAATTCTGTTTTTATTTCCGGAGTTGTTTTTTTCTGTTTTCCTTTTGAATTTGTAGGTCTGATGAATTGGATCGTATTTACGATTCCAATGGAATAAATTATTACCATGGAATATTAGTGTTTAAGCCTTTTTATTATATATCTATATATCTATATGTGTGTGTGTGTGTATTTAGGCAGCAAATTCTCTTTTAGTCACGTCTGATTGAATAAATTACAAATATTATGTTTGCTTATTCTTATCATAATCTTTTCATATTCACCCATTTTTTCCCGTATATTACAATTAAATACATGTTCATTCGTCGATTGCGAAACATTTACACCAGAATTCATGTTCACGTTCACAGTATAGAAAAATACTGATTGATAACACAACTATCCTACACCAAGAAAATAAATTAAAACTACTACTGATCTTCGAAGCCGACACTGAATAGACCCGTTAAACCCCTGATGATGATCTCAGAAAGAGATGGAAAGTACTTGGGAAATAAAAGTGATTCTCACTGTTACAGTGCATTTCTTGCTTTACGTGTATATATATATATATATATATATATATATATATATATATATATATATATATATATATATATATATATATATTATTATATGTGTGTCTATATAGATGTGTGAGTTTGTGTGTATAGTATTTAGCCATCATTCAATGTCTGTATTTCTTAATTGCTCAGTCATCGTTCGTTGTGTGATATACATCTGAATTTCACCCGTCGTTTCTAATGATTGACATTTCAAAAGGACCTCCTTCTCGCTCTTCCTTTTCCTCTCATGGGTATCACAATCGGTAAGTGTTGTGAAAAGTATCTGCTCCACCGACGAATGAAATATGACAACAGTAACAGGTTTTTTTTTAAATTCATGACATAAAAGAAAAGAAAAGAAAATACAAGAATTATTTTTTCCATCAAGAACTTCTTTCTATCTTTAACAGGGCGTGTTCAACAACTATTGGTGTATTTGACGAAATCCTTAAATACATTTGTCACGGCTTCCCGCCACAAAGGAATTAATAAAAGATTCATTCACGAAAATTATTCGCCTTTAGAATGGGTTGCAAAGATTTGTAGGCCTTTCAGATGTTGGATGAGACGCACCAATGTAACGCATTTCGTATTCAAACGACTGAAATCGAATACGACTATATTATGATGCTTGATACAAAGAATAGAACAATCCAACACTAACATTTCTTTGAGCGCTGTTTTCTTGAAGATTCGATATTCTGAAAACCCAACAATAGGATACGAATAATGTTGGGAACCCTGTCCCTCCTCCACAAAGGTACAATAACCGGCAGAGGGGAGAGCGGTAACCGAAAAGAAAAGTGCACGCAGAAATATAAACAAAACCATTTTAGAAGTCATTTTCTAATTAATTAGACGTTCGTCACCTAAAAAGATTCAATCTCAAGATTATTTGAATACTTCATGATGAACAGTGAAAAAGCGAGCCATTTAAGATGACTAATATGTAATTTAAAACATGGAAAAATGGGAATAAAATCTAATAACCACCAATATGGTAAAACATGTTGTTTATTCATAGATCATTTATGTCCGATTTCGAGCGTTTAGTTTTAACGGGAGTGTTGTGATAAACAACAAAAATAATAAGATGGAACGAAACTAGTAGCAAAATAATAGTAATAATATTGATAAAAAGCTTCAATAATAAAATATAGTAAATTAAATAAGTAATATTAAGTAAGTAATAAATATAGTAAAATAATAATAGTGAAAACGCTTGAAAATCTAATATTGTCGACTAGCAAAACAGAGATAGAAAATTGAAGAGGGAAGCTTGTAGAATAACATTTGATCTTTGCTTTGTTTAAGAAAACTGCCGTGGTTGAAGTGGTTAAAGCAATGTCCATGAAAACCAGATTTCCGATGAATTTCCGTTAAACTTGCAAAATCTGAACAACACTTGCAATGTAGGTGACTGATCTCAATAGAAAAGCTTTAAATCATAGATTTGTTTCAGTTTATATTGAGTTCTTGTGTGTGTGTGTGTTTTGCTAAGTAAATAAAGCTATGAAGAAAAAAATTAAAAAGTCTTTCTTAAAAACTAATTCAATCAGTTATGTGCCATGCGTGATACACGTTTAGGCGATCATGTATCTTTCGATACATGACTGACGAGGCAATTTTTTCCCGCAGTAGTTTGCCATTTCTTTCTGCAGTAGACCAGTTGCTATTCAAGGTGATAGAGCTCGATCTTCCTTGCTATTTACCCATAGCTTATTAGCACGTAAGCGAATGTAATGGATTCAAATGGAAATCGAACTCGGCTCTCCGAGTTTTCCATCTGAGCCGCTATCCATTACTCCACCGTGCCTCCGTAAAAAATAATTATTACTCTTGGGTATTAAGCTAATAAACTGGAGAATTATTTGTACAGAATTTACAAATACGCAGTCGTATCGAAAAGTTTCTGAACTGGGCATATTTATTGGGCTGTCAGATAAATTCGTTCGTTTTTTTAAATTTATTTTACTCCTATTATTCAAAATTTTTAAAAAAAATCAGTTAATAATTTAAAACGATGAACAGTTGTAGGGGATGGATAGAGCTAAAAGAAACTATAAAACACTATGGGACAAAATATTTTGCGTGTTAATTAAAATAACATTGGAAAAACGAACGAATTTATTTGAGAACTCAATAAAAAGAAATACACCATTACACTACTAAGTAATAAATTCCATATAATTTATCCGCCACACCTTTCAAAATTGTCCCTTTGGGAATGTGCACAGATCCTTGTGCTTCTCTCATGTCTTAAAGTCACCTCAAAAATCTCTTTTCCAGAGCACCGTCGAATGTCGCCTGTGATTCCGTTTGATTTTCATCTAATGTCTCGAATAAAATCATTTGAAAGAATATGGTTGTGGTATTTGACCACACCCACCTTCTTTTATTTATTTATTTTATTATTTCGATTTAGCCCCCCCCCCCCGTCTACCAACCCACATATATCTAGAAGCAGTTCCACACAGAGGAAGCAGTTGTAAAAGCCGGGCAAGGATTACTCAAATCATTTGACACAACATTTATGCGTTCGTTGGCCATCGTGAAGGAACATCAATTTCGTAGAAACGTAGCTTCATAGTGTGGGTTTTGCCTGTAGACAAATAATCACATTTATTTACTAAGTATCATTCGTGTTATAGCCTACAGCAGGTTTAGTTATCTATCTACCTCACTGAGTCATTGCAAGTAAAAGGTAGAAGAGGTAATGTGATTGTAGTTTTTGGCCTTGAAATATTTCTAGCGCAGATTTTTCTACATAATTCCTGCATAATATCGAGGGCCTATAACAATCTTGAAAAATACACCAAAATCTTACTTCGTGAAGTCAATCCATCATCATTTAAGATGAGATTGTAATAACTGATCCTTTTCATCGGCCAATTAAAGAAAGAAAGCATTTCTATTCGCTGGAAATGTTCCGTTTAGTTTTATAAATTGATAATGTGCATATTGTAAACTTTAAATGGCTTCATTTCTCAGGGATTATTCTGAAACGTCCACAGAGAAACATCCGACTGTAGTTAGTTTCCATGTTTTCATCACTAAGGCCACAATGAAATCCGTCAATTTTTATTCTTGACAGTGTAACAAACTCTGATATAGTCCACTGAAAAAAATAGATTAACAAGCAGAAATTATTTAGGATTGAAACTTCATAAAGCGAAAACTTTATAAAGCGGAAACTTCATAAAGCGGAAACTTCATAAAGCGGAAACTAAAAGATATTTTTTTACAATTTGTTGATAGCTTTCTTCTGCTTGTGTGGTCGTTAAATACAAAGCGGCTATTTTGAAGATGACATATCACTAGCAAGCAAATAATGCATATACATTATTTCGTTCATTCCTTACGTGAGCGCAATCGGCGGTGTGTTTTTCAGACACACCCAGTGAGCTCCTTCTCTCACAAACACACACACATCTACGAGAGGGATTACACATATTTCTAAGCGAACAAGAGGATATGAAAGCACTAACTTGCATTAGGACAATTGCCTGAGGTTGACTTCAATGTTCACTTTTATATTTACATACACTCTATCTATGATACTGAACTCTTTATCCACCAATAGCACACCTTAAAACTATATTTCTTCATATATATATATATATATATATATATATATATATATATATATATATATATATATATATATATATATATATATATATATATATATATATATATATATATATATATATATATATATATATATTATAACATATATATATATATATATATATATATATATATATATAAATATATATATAATATATATATACAATATATATATAATATATATATATATTATATATATATATATAACATAAATATATATATATATATATAAACAATATATATAATATATATATATATAAAAACAAAATCACAAATTACCTCATATAGGGGGATAGATGTATTTCAGCCAACATTGGCTGAAATAGATCTATCCTCTCCCATATGAGGTAATTTGAGATTATATTTTATAATTTATATGCTCTGTTTTAAGAAATACATTGAGCACTTTTTGTGGATCAGTTTTAATTTTTGATATTTTTTTTAGGATTCACTTGCATTACATACCAACGGATTTATTACCTGCACTATATATATATATATATATATATATATATATATATATATATATATATATATATTCATCCACAGACAGACTGTTTCGCTGTATCATATATATATATATACACACATATATATATATATATATATATATATATATATATATATATATATGTAGTCTCTCCCTTTATATAAGATTCATTAAAATGTCTTTCAAGGTATTTCTATTAAGTATATCCTATCTTTTTTTTTACAGTAAGGTTCACCCTGTACAAGTCCCGTGGGCCACTTGAGGCATAGGGTTAAGTTTGGAGGCATTTTGTACGGAAAATAAAATAATAAATATTAACCCTAGACATGAAAAGATTAAAATTGTAGTAAACGGGGAAACTTCATTTTTGCAAGTCATTTCCACAGGACAGGGGATCGATCTATCTATCTATCTATCTATCTATCTATCTGGCTCAGTATATTTATATCTATCTATCTATCTATCTATCTATCTATCTATCTATCTGGCTCAGTATATTTATATCTATCTATCTATCTATCTATCTATCTATCTATCTATCTGGCTCAGTATATTTATATCTATCTATCTATCTATAGTAAAAAATATACTTTTAATGTATGCAATATTTGTGGGTTAAAGTGCTAAATCCAATGAAAGATCTTTGTTACTGTTACTGTTTTTCATTTTTCCATCATTTTTAAATATGGCTTCTTTGCGTTTTCACATAAGAGTTTGATATCTGAAAATGATGAAACTGGCATAAGCCAAAAAGCAAGAACTCTTGATGGTAAATTTTGGTTTTATTTCCCGAGCGCTAAAAATCCCTTAAAATTTTTCAAAATTGTCATAATTCCGTATAAATGTACTTGCTGAACTCGAATTAACAATTATATTTATGAAGAAACCTTACCGTTTTGGAGTTATTGACAAGAAAAAAACGGATTTCTTGTTGGTCATTCGTCCCCCATTACTGCCATCATGAATATTGATCTTTTTTTTAAAGGGATTTTTAGCGCTTGGGAAATAAAACCAAAATTTACCCTCTTGATAATGGCGTATTCAATCTGAAAGTACTCATATATCATTTATATTTAAATATATACTGGAAACCCAGAAATGGTCCGAAAAATATAAAAAACGGCTTTGAAAATGAACTTCCGTTGGCCTTTAACCAAACCTGTTGCCCAAGTACACCTAATATATATACACAGGGAGAGAGAGAGAGAGAGAGAAGAGAGAAGAGAGAAGAGAGAGAGAGTGAGGGAGAAGAAAGAAGAGAGAGAGAGAAATAATATATATAGGAGTCAAGGTGAAATAATATATATTACTTAATTATGATATATATATACATGTCATAATTAAGTAATTCATCGAGTCTGGAAGAAACCTCAACAGAATGCATTGGACAGCCGTTTCATCCTATATTTGGCCTTCATCAGGAGTGTGCATCCACTAACGAGACTTGAAAGCCAGACAGTTAATATATGAAATAAACGTCATACCAACTGTACCAACGGGCCTCAGTGACGAAGAGGTAACGAATTAGACTCAATATAGCGCCGCTCTTTCACATATTCCGTGGTGGAACTCATCCAAGTTTCTCTTACCCATAGGACTGTGCCCCCACGAGCCACGAATATTATCCTCAAGCCGCTCCATCCAGAGCATTAGAAGCCAGTTCAAGCAAGGATATATAAGTTATAGAAATTATTAGGAGGATTTGAGATATAATTAAGTAATTCATCGCGTCTAGAAGAAACCTCAACAAAATACAGAAAGCACTGTACGCCGTGTTTGTCCTATATTTGGGACTCATCGACAGTGCGCATCAACTACCGAAAATTGAATATACATACATACATACATACATACATACATATATATATATATATATATATATATATATATATATATATATATATATATATATCGGAGAGCCAAGTTCGAATTCCAGCCAAATCCATTACATTCACTCGCGTGGTAATACACTTGGGTAAGGTATGAATCCTCTTCTCGACCCATCTATGGGTAAATAGCAGGACAGATTGGGTTCTATAGCCTTGGATGGCAACTGGTCTAGGAGAAGAACAACTCTGAATTCAATGCCTGCGGAAGGTCGTTCTGTATTCGGCTCTTCAAAAAGAGTGGTTGGTTCTCCACAAATCTTTCACCACTATAATCAAATCATCTGTGCAGATTGTCTGGCTGCCGGTTCCTAGGAACTGATTTGCTTGACCCTCATACTTTGAAAAAAGTGATGGGAGAATTATGAAATAATGTCTGTTATTTTGTAATGTGTTAAACATGTTACGCTTTCGTTCTATTTAGATTTAGGAGTATTGATATTTAAACACATTTTGTTTGCGTAACACCAAAACATACGCTAATAAAATAGTATAGTTTATAAGTATTTTGCTAATACTAAGATACTAAAATATTACCAATTGTAGAATTGAGAGCAAACGCCATAGTTGGATTGCTATACAGATCAAAAGAACTCCCACTTCCCTACTACCATTTATCCCATAGCTAAGGATAGAAATGGATTCATGCCTTTCCCAATAAATATTATTGTGAAGGGAATGTAAACTAACGCTGCCAGCGTTTGAACTCGGCTAGCCGATTTCATTCCTTCTTCTGTTAATGTCACTGGCATATTAATGATTGTAATAGCTCTTAATAGCAAATGCCGATATGAAACATGTTTTCTTGATAGAGGAAAGTATTTTTATCCGGTCTGGAACTTAACTATCGCTTAGTTTTATTTCCCAGAAATATTCATTTTTAAAACTTTACCTATCAAGTCATCTGCCAAGATTCTCAGTTAAAACAAATGAAAATTCATAAAATATTAATATAAAACATTTTTATTCATGAAGAAACCAGATGATGAATTGTACGGGCAATAATCTATTATGATTTAATTTTCCGATAGAAAACAGATGAGTGAACAACACAGGATATTGGGACAGACAATTGTTGCTAATAAATCGTGAGACAAGATATTGAAAAACGTTCCTCTTACCCCACAGAGTAAGATTCTGTTCCATATTAAATTTACGAGGTGACAAATTATAGACTGTCATTAATTCTTTCATGATTGCATTCTGGACTTTCCGATTTTCATCAAAACTTATAGAGAAATTGTGGACCTCAGTTAATCGATACATTTATATTAAAAAGCATTAATTCGTAAATTTATTCAAATTGAAGACAGGTACACCAGGAAGATGATTACATTTCTTATCGAAACAATAAACTTACTTCATTGACTAAATTTATAATTTTGCTATTTCCTATTGCTTAGAAAGACTTTCGAATGGACATCTACTTTTCTTTATTAATTCTTTTTAATTGGAGATTTTAACACGATATTTCTGCATTTTTATCGCTTTGCGATTGGACTATTTCAACGTAACTTCATAGGAGTTAAAGGAGCATTTATCTATCTATCTATCTATCTCATTCTGTTCATATCTATCTATCTATCTATCTATTTCATTCTGTTCATATCTATCTATCTATCTATCTATCTATCTATCTATCTATCTATCTATTTCATACTGTTCATATCTATCTATCTATCTATCTATCTATCTATCTATCTATCTATCTAATTCATTCTGTCCATATCTATCTATCTATCTATCTATCTATCTATCTATCTATCTATCTATCTATCTATCTATCTAATTCTCTTAACATTTATCTAGGTATCTATATCAATGGCAATTCAAGCTTATCAGTGTCACACAAGATTCAGTACACGTACGATTTAAAATACTACTGAGTAGAAGAATTTAAGCATCGAAATATACCCTGAAGAAATCAGTTGTTGCATCCATGTAACAAACTTACTCGACTGCTTACCATTGTATGAAGATCAACATTATTATTTTCCTTTATTTGCAGAAATTTTCGAAATAAGGTGACCACCCTAGAGCTTGGGAATTTGACACGATACGTTACCCATTTTTAACCTGTTATCCTGCAATTCACTTTTTAAAAGCATTTAATAGAGCCATTAAAATTCAAGGGGTTAATGAGTGTGAAAGAATATGATAAGAGGAACATTATTAAAAGAGCGGAATTCAGAAGACAGAATATAACAATTGATATTGTGAATTTGTTTTTCTTCTGCCGGAACACAAACGAGGAGGGACGGAATGAATAGCAGCACCGGAAACAAACAAAACAAAGCAAATGAAGCAGACACACATCCACGGAATTCTACAGAGGAAAGGTGCAAACGAAAATCGAATGTAAGCGGGACATAGAAAGCGACGACGAACAAAAAGGAAATCAGAATCACGATGTTCCGTACAATAGTAATACCGCTGGCGACTCACGGTATTTACCAGAGACTCCCGCCACTGGTCTAAATTTACCCAGCCTCCACTTAAGCGGAATCGGGCACAAAGCTTGTCTTAGCAGGACATAGCTGGTCAAGGTTACTGATCATAGTTTCGGCACATTACCGGTGGCAACTCGGTATTTATCCAAGAGAGGATATGGCACAAGACCGGATTTTTTAAGGTGGGGCGTTACGAGCACGTAGGCTCGGACAAAAATTCCCCGTAGACTCTGAAATAACGGGGTAGGGTTTGTCTAGCTCTCCAAGCGAGACTCTGCCCTTCAGCATATCTCTATCGGAGGCAGAGATGGCGACAAGCAGCTTCTATCAAACTCAAAGGTTTGATATATCGCTGACAACTCGCTTGCTAACCAGAAAATTATATTGAGCCCAGAAACATCGGTAATCTCGCTATGCACGGCAAAAATCATTTACATAAACAAATTCTACGCACCGCTCTACCGACCGCCGCGACCATATATTTTTTTTTTGCAAGCGGACGTTCTCGGGCTTGCGCCAGCCATCTTTTCTTGTATACGCAGCACATCAAGCATTGTGTTTTTGATAAACGGAAACGGGCAGCCTCATCGAAGGTAGCCGACAGTTCATCTTGCCTTTCACTTCCGCTACACATTGCCTTTAAATTTTTTGTTTTAAAGAAGAAAATATTAGCATAGAACTTGCATCTATCAACTTAAACTGTAAAATGATGAGACCCAGCTGCAATTTATCACTATGCTTAAGTGCATAAAGTCATGGTACCATCGAATGAAGCTCACTAGAACAATTACCATGAAAATATTAATAGAAAATGCATTGGGATGTTACGTTACGGCGGCGGAAAAGTGACTGAGGCCAAGAGGGCAGGTCACGACAGACAAAATTACAAATTTTTCTTTGGATTCTATCAAGGATCTCAAAATACATAACAGAAGTACCAGACTAGACGTTGCAGCAATGTTCGATGCACCGACGAAAGATAGACTTATAAATGTGTAAGATAGATTCTAGCGAGAAAAATTGTCTAGCACGATACTGTGAATCAATTTCCCCAGAAGCAGACCTAGCAGTTGAGTCAATATAATCTTTTCATTTCATATCAGTGTAAAGCGTTAACCCGAGAAGGCGTACGGAGTTACCATCCTGGAGGTTAGTATCAGCCATGCTGATGAAAGTCACTGATGAAATGAGACACTGCGAGATGAAATGCTTAACTAATTCGATGTTGATTTGAGCTTCCAGTACGTTGCCAAAAGTGATCGAAGTCTAATAAGATGATAGAAGGATCAGATGGTCCGTCTGACTGAGACGACAGAAGCTGGAAAACTAGAAGCAGCAAGGCATTTGTTGTAAAGTTTAAAGAAAATTGGAGCCAGTTCAAGAGTACATTTATTAAAGACTATTGCAGGGAGACCATCAAGTACACATATTTTGTGGTGCTGCAGTTTAAAGATGATAGCAGAAATCATGGACAGGATTATATCCATGGATATCATGGACAGATTATATCCATATCAAACAGTAGAGACTCAGTTCTAATTGGAAAGTTAGGTAAAGTCAAGAGTACAATTGAAAGAGAATTTACAAGCAAAACATTCTGCTTTATGAAACTGAATGACGAGAGGCGGAACAGAAGCTTATTTAGCATACCATTACGGAGCTGCCAGTAGTCAGGAGAATTTAACTTGTTAGAGTCAATACAGTGCTTCATTTTATCAGTCAAAAAAGACTTAGCATCTTTGAGGACACGTATATATATTGTTATGAGCGGACACAAAGTGGCGTCTGCTGTGGGTGGAATTATCATTTTTCTACAGTTGGAAAAAAGTGATTTCTTTGGGCTCTAAGACCAAACTGAAGAAGAAATAAGGTTTCAATATTTTTTAATATCTTATATGATCTATAGTTTATTTACATTTAACAAACCCAAATATACGGTGAGCTATAATAACTATGACTATATACACTATTGTCCTCATCTTTGTCGCAATATTTGTTACAACGTTTCGGTGGTTGGAATGTCGAACTGAACCCTTTATTTTACTCACTGGGTTAGATTGCTCTAGTTCTACGTGCAATGTTTAATGGATGTCAGTTATCAGTTATCTCCTGTTAATTTCCCTCTTTCCGTTATCTCTCTTAATTCCCCCCCCCCTCTCTCTGTAACCGGATATTGAACTCACACTCTTTGGGTCCTGTCACTGGATCTAACTAACGCCTTTATCCACTATGCCATGTGTCCCTGAGGACATCTGTGTATCAATTTCTGGGTATTATAAACCTAATGTCTTCAGCAACCATTTTTTTACCAGTGTGAGTTCAATACCCGGCTAAGGCTGTGGAGAACTTGGAGAGGGGAATTAACGTACCGTTGTAATAAATATGTCGATAAAGATGGTGACAATAGTCGGAATAATGTAAATAGTGTACATAATACCTCATCTCAGAAATATAGACAGATATGACTATTTAGTGGGATGGGACTATTAGAAAATTTAATTTTCTATGAATTTCTATCATAAAATCACATGAAAGACTTTCTATAGTAAAATTAGCAATATATTTATAGCGAACGTAGATTGCACAAATACATTAAATGTACACACACACACACACGAATATATATATATATATATATATATATATATATATATATATATATATATATAGTTTAATTTTCAAGTTAGCAAACAAATCGCCTTCGTCGACGTCGGAAGGTCGCACTGTGCGTGGTTGATGACAAAATCTGCTCAACCACATTTCACCGTTCGAAGAGCTGAAACACGATCCAAATAGACCTTCTGAATGTTTTTTTTTTGGTTGCAGTTTCAATGCTTACTCCTTTTCGAAAATCATTACAATGGTGAAGGAGCAACTTTTCATCATCCATCTTTAAGACATTCATTTGCGAAAAAAATGTCAACAAGTCAAAATGGCAACTGAACGATGTAAAGTTTCAAACACATCAGAAATCGGCAACAACCCCCCCTACCCTAACCACCCCCAAAAAAAACAATAGGAAAAATAAGAAAAACACGTACTAGTGTCAAGTTGGGGTCATTTATATTAAAAATGAGAATCGGGCACGGACTTCTGCAATGATCTGATAAATTCATTCACTTTTTTGCCAATGTTAACACAGAATATTTTTATTTTGACGCTCTATTCTTCCAGTATAACTATTGTATATTGTTTTTGAAAGATTATTGAATTCATACGACATTGTTATGTAAATTATGTTTAAATCAACATTTAAAGTTATGAAATTGAAACAAAGAATTTCTGACTAATAATAGTTTTATTGAGTTTGTCTTATATATATATAGGATTTATGGTGATTTATATATATATATATATATATATATATATATATATATATATATATATATATATAGTACAGGTGATAAATCCGTTACTATATAATCTAAGTGGATCCTAGTAATATCAAATTTTAAAACTATTCCACAAAGAGTTCAATCTATTTATTATAACAGAGCATATGAATTACAACTGGAGTAATATATATATATATATATATATATATATATATATATATATATATATATATATATATATATATATATAATTTCGTCCCAAGCTAGGCGATAATGTCATTAGGACGCAAAGGCTACTATTCACTGGGAGCGAAAGTGAATGAGAAGACTGTGTTGTGTGTGTGTGTGTGTATTTTGGCAGTATACTGTTATTAAGACTACGGAAATTTTCAGTTTAATAATCTTTTTTCTGTTTTTTCTTGCTTTCTCGCAATTTTTTTTTTTTTGTGTTTTTATGTTTGGGTCTAAGTTCTTGAAACATATTTAATAACTATTCGTCCAGATAGTAAACAACAATCCCCCTCATTATTAATAATGAATGAATCCAACCACATCGTCTAAATACCGAAAATATTATCTATAAATCTAAAATAATAAACAACCTATTTCAAATCAAAACATTTATGATGAGGGTCAACGATAACCGAAAGTGCTCAGCAGAGCACCATGGACTAGCGTCTTATTTCAGCAAGAAAAAAAACAGAAAAACAACTATTAAATGGAAACGTTACGTAGTCTTTAACAACGTACGCTTTAATATTATATATATATATATATATATATACATACCTATATATATATATATATACATATATATAATGTATGCATGTATGTGTGCGTATGAAAAAATTTCAGATACAAATAAAATATATCTGTAAACAGACAATATTAATAGATGCAAAAGGAAAACTCATCTTAGACGAGGTGTTTCGTCCTTTGATGGACTTTATCAAGACAAAAAAATATTGACAATAAAGCCACCTAAAATTAATTCCACATATATCAAGGTGAACAGAATTTCTTCTAATAAAGTCTTTTCTTTTTTTTTACGCTAAAGTCTTCTCTTATTGAAGCTTTTAGTCTTGAAGAAGATTTTTTGTTCTTTCTCGTCTTCTTTTTTTGTCGATTTGAAAGAATCGTACTGAAAACCGCGTCCTCACTATAAAGGGTTGGCTGGCCGACGCTTTTTAGTCTATCACAAGTTTTGCACGGAATATTCTTCATTGCACTTGGAAGTTTCAAGAAATACTTGGACTTCAATACACGAAGCGAGTCGCTGGTGTGTGGGAGGAAAGGCTGTATCTACAAAGATAAATACGTGCATCGTTCCTTTACGTCATCAACTAACAGCGATCCTACTGTGATATCAGTCAAGGTAACCATGAAGTAGATTCTAAGCTGAGTGTAATCTGTCGCACATCCAAAAAGTGTTAATAGACTATATTCTAGTAATATTGGTGATGTTTGAAATTCAATCTTGCCTTATCTATTGTTTAATATTTTGCGAATTAATTCGTGATTATGTGAAATTCAAAACTCACCTTGAAGGTAAACCAACTTAAACTAATTTTAGCTTAGGCTGGTATAAAGTCAAATAGAGGAAAATATATTAACTCAGTATTTAAATTGGCGAAGTTTTGAGGGCTTAATTTTGAAAGTCAGTAATCTAAGTCCTGGTCATTTCCGTTTTTGAGAAATATGCAACGGCTTCAACCACAAGAGTAACTGTTATTTTCTACCCTAACGGAAAGTGAAATTGTCGAGTTTATATTCCGGCCTTACTTGTTTCATTCACTTGGGATGGGGATGGAGGCATGACTCTCTCTTTGATCTCAGTTATCGTTTAAATTAAAAAGGTTGCCAGATTGAGCCACCTGTAAATATCGAACTGCGATCCATTTGTAAAGCCCAGGGATATGAGGCTTGCACATGGGTCGCAGTTCGATATTTGTAGTCCAGTGTTTGTCTTTGACGAAATACCCCTGGACTTTGCGATTGACATCAACCACTACATCCACGTAAAAAGAAAATCGGATCTGATGGAGTATATAAGGAAAATAAAGTTTGTCAAATCGTAGAAGTGAACATTCTAGTAAACCACAGGTTGAAGACGATAGACCCCCTAAAAACAAACAAACAAATAAAAAAACAAAACAGGATTCTATTCAAGAACTGAAAAGACTGAGATATGGGGATAGGGGTTAAGTCAGTGAGTTTTGATGACTTGGAATTGTCTCAAAACATCTGAGACACAAGAAGATAAGTGCATATTAGTGAAAAAATGGACGTTTTAGACCAAGGCAGTGTTAAAGTCTGCAAGATTTTTGCTGTCCTTCGATCCCCAGCCATAACCAACAGGCATCTGTGGTGCAAACTCTCCTATGAAGTTAAAATAAACGACGTCAAATCCAAATTATATGCGGCTCAACTACGTACTAAATACTTTTCGTGTGTAAAGAGAAAGATGGAGCTCTCACTCAGATGAAAGTAGGTGATTAGCTGAAAAAGATAATAGAAACACAGATATGACTGGGTGGGAAAGGTGACTCGCTGGGAATTGTGCTAATGAGTAGAATTTTACCATGAATACCATTGGCATATGACGGTGATGATAATATGGAATATTGGAGAGATTGGAAACCGTCTATGGAAATCGGATATCGGTAAGAGCATAGAGGAGATGGCTGAAGAATTCAAGAGAATATTTTTCGCTTTATCCCTAACAATAAAGACAGGGCGACTCGTGCGAAAACAAAAAACAAAACAAAACAAATACAAACAAATTAAATTATCAAATGGAAGATTAAACAAAATTTAATGAAAATCTAAGGAACATGAAGAGAAAATAAATTTAATTTCGTTTTTATTAAATATATGAGAAACAAGAGGCATTTATAAAGTACAAGCAGAATTTATTAGACGTTGACTTCCGAAGAAAAAAGCAAAAAACAAAAAAACAAAAGAAAAATCCAAAGTACAATTTGGATTTCCATTCCGGAAGAAAACAAAGCATTGAATAGGTGTTTGCTGTCGAATAAAAAGAAACAAATAATTCAAGCCAAAAAAAAAATTTAAAAAAAAATATGAAAAATATAAGACAAAAAGATGCATTTAAAAAAAAAAAAAAAAATCTAGTTTCGTATTTAATTTTCATTGATTTCATCGGCAGCTTCAAGTGGAAATGTCCTGCAGTTAATTCCAACCTCATCCAGCTGCCGAATAACAATGAAGAAGGAAAAAAAAATATGTAAGCGTGAAGCAGTCAGTTCAGTGCATCCTCATTAAAGATGAACGACAATTTAATCGCGGAGTGCATTCTGGGGGGTCACCAGGTGGAATATTATATCGCTCTCGAGAAACCACACCACTGTGTATGTAAACGCATGTAAATATGTACGCACAATTGTACGCCGTTTATGTATGGCAGGAAATGCGCATGCCTCTCCTTAATTTTTTTTCCTACATCACCAAGTCGTAAATTGGGAAAATTAAGCAAATACAATTAACTGTCTTTTTTGTATTTTATTTTGTGATTCGAACATAAACTATTAATATCTTGCCCTATTTTGCTAATATTTGATAATAATAATAATAATAATAATAATTATTATTATTATTATTATTCTGCTGTACCTTTTTGTTTCAAATGTTATAATGGCCGGTATAATTATTTAGGCTTTGGCAATTTTAAAGCATTATTTTAAAGGGAGCCTTAAATTCTCAGAGGAAATAAGAGAAGGAAATGAAACAATATCTGACCGTATTGCCCAAAACTAAATGTTTTAAAGGTATTAATTTGTTTCTTGCAAGAAAGGCTGGTTGTCGCTTAAAATGCTTGTGGAGTAATTGAAATGAAACAATATCTGACCATTGCCCAAAACTAAATGTTTTAAAGGTATTAATTTGTTTCTTGCAAGAAAGGCTGGTTGTCGCTTAAAATGCTTGTGGAGTAATTGAAATGAAACAATATCTGACCGTATTTCCCAAAACTAAATGTTTTAAAGGTATTAATTTGTTTCTTGCAAGAAAGGCTGGTTGTCGCTTAAAATGCTTGTGGAGTAATTGAAATGAAACAATATCTGACCGTATTGCCCAAAACTAAATGTTTTAAAAGGTATTAATTTGTTTCTTGCAAGAAAGGCTGGTTGTTGCTTAAAATGCTTGTGGAGTAATTGAAATGAAACAATATCTGACCGTATTGCCCAAAACTAAATGTTTTAAAGGTATTAATTTGTTTCTTGCAAGAAAGGCTGGTTGTTGCTAAAAATGCTTTGGAGTAATTGAAATGAAACAATATCTGACCGTATTGCCCAAAAACTAAATGTTTTAAAGGTATTAATTTGTTTCTTGCAAGAAAGGCTGGTTGTCGCTTAAAATGCTTGTGGAGTAATTGAAATGAAACAATATCTGACCGTATTGCCCAAAACTAAATGTTTTAAAGGTATTAATTTGTTTCTTGCAAGAAAGGCTGGTTGTTGCTTAAAATGCTTGTGGAGTAATTGAAATGAAACAATATCTGACCGTATTGCCCAAAACTAAATGTTTTAAAGGTATTAATTTGTTTCTTGCAAGAAAGGCTTTGTTGCTTAAAATGCTTGTGGAGTAATTGAAATGAAACAATATCTGACCGTATTGCCCAAAACTAAATGTTTTAAAGGTATTAATTTGTTTCTTGCAAGAAAGGCTGGTTGTTGCTTAAAATGCTTGTGGAGTAATTGAAATGAAACAATATCTGACCGTATTGCCCAAAACTAAATGTTTTAAAGGTATTAATTTGTTTCTTGCAAGAAAGGCTGGTTGTCGCTTAAAATGCTTGTGGAGTAATTGAAATGAAACAATATCTGACCGTATTGCCCAAAACTAAATGTTTTAAAGGTATTAATTTGTTTCTTGCAAGAAAGGCTGGTTGTCGCTTAAAATGCTTGTGGAGTAATTGAAATGAAACAATATCTGACCGTATTGCCCAAAACTAAATGTTTTAAAGGTATTAATTTGTTTCTTGCAAGAAAGGCTGGTTGTCGCTTAAAATGCTTGTGGAGTAATTGAAATGAAACAATATCTGACCGTATTGCCCAAAACTAAATATTTTAAATGTATTAATTTGTTTCTTGAAAGAAAGGCTGGTTGTCGCTTAAAATGCTTGTGGAGTAATTGAAATGAAACAATATCTGACCGTATTGCCCAAAACTAAATGTTTTAAAAAAATTAATTTGTTTCTTGCAAGAAAGGCTGGTTGTCGCTTAAAATGCTTGTGGAGTAATTGAAATGAAACAGTATCTGACCGTATTGCCCAAAACTAAATGTTTTAAAGGTATTAATTTGTTTCTTGCAAGAAAGGCTGTGCGTCGCTCAAAATGCTTGTGGAGTAATTGGTCATGGTTAAGTGTAACTGGCAATAAACGAGATTGACAAAGTTTCCAAGAAACAATAAGGAAGAAAAAGAACAGGATCAAATAATACTAAGCAAACACTATATATGCAAGTCAAAACTAAACAAAGCAATAGTACAAAGGCAAACAGTTCACAAAGTAAGAATGGTGTGCACACAAAAAAGGGATACAGTCAAGTGATTGTAGCGTTCTCATTTAATGACAAGAAAGAATATGGAGAGGAGTGTTTGATTTTTATTGGGTAAGGAGAAATCCCAGCATGCATCTATAGAATTTGTCTATAAATTTTAGGAGTGGGGTATTTTTAGCAGTCGTTCCCTTAGGTTGAAATCAACAATGTTTTAAAATGCAAAGTATAGCATAAATCGTTGTATTCAGACGGACTTGGGTCATCGAGAGAAATGTGTAGAACATTACATACGCTTCAAGGTGTAGCAAAGATTGTTGTATTTTATATTATGCGAGGATGCCGTCTATCACCAATTTGTAGTGGAAGTAATTACTACTTGTTATGGTTAAGGTGGGATAAACTTTCAAAGTACATGAATTCAACATTTTAAAGGAAACGAACTCATCATTTTTAAAAGAAATGAATTTCAACATGAAGGAATTTTACATATACCGGGTGTAACAGCAAAATTGTCCAAATCGTGTTACAGCATAAATGTCAATCCCACAAAATGTTTAATATCTAAAACAAACACTAAACTAATTGAGTTTCTTTTTACCAGCTTTTCAGATAAGACGTTTAGCCAACTTGACACAATTTCTCGTAAGAATCACTGAAAAACCCTTTGGATTATTCAGATAGAAAGAAAACAGCTTAAAATCGTTTTGTGTCTGCTTCACTGTCTTCTTAACTGAGCAATGGTGACAGGAAAAAGATCATTCCGGCCTTCATTAATGGTACCAACATTCATACTCTGGCTTCTATCTTCAAAGTCCATTTAAGAAGCATCAAGAAAACGGTGAATAACTTTTAAAAAAGAGGGAATCGTAGAGAGGTAAACTAGATCAGGAGATCACAACAGGAAGAGGGATCATCATTTCAACTTAAAGCTAAAAATATCAATTAGAAAAGATCTAACTCAATCCATAAGACTTTTGGAACGCGAGGGTTCCAGCTGTGACAGTGCAAAAATCAGGGGAAAAAGACTTGAAAATTAAATCGTACGTGAAACGTGTGAGGCATCTTGTTACGCGAGGACAGAAAGTTAGAATGTTAGGGAGGGCGAAGATCATCTTTAATAAGTTGGAAAATGATGATGAACATATCATTTTCATTTATGATCGATTTCATCACGATTCTTCTGTTAAGCTTGGAGAGTAATTATACATTCTTATTGCCCAATGTAGAGCCCAATAGAGTTATAAAAACCTCGTAGAATTCCTGTAAGATACTTTTAATCATTTCTATGACACAACGATTCAAAGCTTAATCTAACAGTTGGACAATTTTGGTGTCACACAATTTGGACAATTTTTCTGCCACAACTGGTATATATTATAATGTAAAGGATAACGAAAGAGAAAATATGCTTATGTGTACACAGCTGAAAAAGGAAGAAAATAGTTTAAAGGTTTACTGTTAGAACAATGTGTGTGTGTGTGTGTGTGTGTGTGTGTGTGTGTGATAGGTCATATGGCTGACTGAAATTGAGACGGCCTGCTGGGGAAATTATCTTTCCAGGACGAGAGAAATCCTGTTGTTTTCGTTAATACAATCCGGAGCAAGACAGAAGAAGGTTGTTTATTGACTCGACCGTTTATTGTCTTGAATCACGCCACAGAGCGAGTGTTGCGGCAGACATTGTGGGGTAATTCCCTCAAAAGGATACAAATTTGTTAGACGAAAAAGAAAAAAAAATTGATGAATAAATTAAAATGCATAATATAAGTAAATATTTCGCCAAAATAAAGTATACTTTTATTTTCAAATAAGAAAAAGATAACGAAATTTGCAATCGGCAATTAGTTGTATTCTTATCTTTAGAATACAAATTTCCAGCTTCATTTGCCAGAGTTTGTTTGTCTCTAAGCTAATATGAACTTCTAATTGGTACTGTTTCTAATATTGCAATAAAATCATATTCCATTTTACCGATGATGTACTAAATTAATAGAAACGTAGACTCGGGGTTTTTAAAGATTGTTTTTAACGCTTGTAATCAATTTAGTAATTAGGTTACGAGGAATTTGCCAATTAATATGAATAAAGATATTATGTCAATATATTTTATACTGCACGACAATGCTAATGTTTTAGAACATAAAAACTACAGGTGCAGTTGAAACAATCTCTTATAAATAGATAACGAACAGACTGAGGTAGCTAGAAAATGAATAGACTATATATATATATATATATATATATATATATATATATATATATATATATATATATATAGTAATGATACAATATGGTAACCCGTATAGAATTTCCAGGAGGATATATATCTAGGGAGAGCTATATGTCAAAAGACAGAGCAAAATTATCATTAATTATAGAATATCAAACACTTAAAATTCCATAGGTAATAATTTTTAATAATAATAATAATAATAATAATAATAATAATAATAATAATAATTTTATTTTTTTTTGTTTTTAACCCGGAATATATTTTTTCCATTTCATTTGCGATTCGTTTGTAGCTGTTGAAGATTGAGAGCTGCTTATTTTAGAGCTCTCATGAAATAAAATTATTACCTATGGGATTTTAAGTGTTTGATATTCTTTAATTAATTAATTAATTATTATTATTAATAATAATAATAATAATAATATATATATATATATATATATATATATATATATATATATATATATATATATATATATATATATATATATATATGTATATAACGAACAGATTGAGATGAATAAATGAATAATAGAGATAATTATAGGCATTTGGGGTCTTAAGTTAATATCTGGGTTGAATTTGTGGAGCTTCTTTCCTTTTAATACAGATAACTTCCGCCCACCCCTTATCACTACTCGGGCTGTCTGTCCTGTCTCGGCTTCGATATCGGTAGGCTCTGTATCATTTTTTCGACTGCTATCTTTGTTAAATATCAAATTTTAAATCTCTAGTTCCGACACTGAATACATTCTACCGTCTGGGTTGAATAAGACTGACGTACTCGGCGTCAGCTGAAATAGTCTATACTCATGAGGTAATTTTGGGTTTCTCTGTTGCGTAATACACACACACACACACACACATATATATATAATATTAGTGGTCAATATATATATATATATATATATATATATATATATATATATATATATATATATATATACACACACACACACACACACACATATATATATATATATAAAATTTCCAAGAGGATATACATACATATATATATATATATATATATACGTAACGAACAGATTGAGATATATAAATGAATAACAGAGTGATATAGATAACTATAGAATGAAATATAAATATATATGATAAAATATAGTTTTAAGGTATGCTATATTTATGGGTTAAAGTGCTCAATATTACAGACAGAGCGTATTTCGTGATCTGACGATTGCGTTTAGCATGAAACAGATTGTCACTTCTAAGTTTTGACTTTAATGTCCACCTTATATATATATAATTGTTGATTTAACTTTCAGAAGGAAAGTTTAGACTGACTATCTTTAGAGCAAAACGTTTCGGTTAAATTTCTGTTTTGAACAAGAAAAGTAACAAAAAAAAAAAAACATAAAAACTTTCTATGGATTTTTATTACCCGCGTTATTCGTGATCGATATTTGGCGGGAGGTCATCTTGCCGCTCAATATCTCGATTTGCTTTATAACTGATCTGATCACCGGTTTCAGATTTTCCCATAATTTATATCCGAATAAATATAGAACTTATATTTCGTGGAAAATAAACGGGCCAGGAGTGTCTGCTATTATTATTATTATTATTATTATTATTATTATTAATATTAATAGTAATAATAATATTATTATTATTAATAATAATAAAGTATGGAATTATAAGAGAAAACACGGAAAATATATGAATCAGTGCCATCTGTGCATTGATGTATGTTGAGTCTAGTGAAAGTTCAGTAGAAATTCCAGTTACGATGATTTGAGGAGAATACATAACGAGAATGACATTACACCACCCCCGCTAGCGCGTATGCTCCACCCCCCAACGCACACATACACACAAAAGAATTAAAACGGCTGAAAAATATCGTTAAACTTTTTAAATTTAAGAACGCTCCAGAATATTCTTAAAGCCAACTGTGCAAATAGGGAAAAGTATTGCTTCTGATGTGACGTTAATCCTCATTCGGGTCCTCACACTTGTAGCTTCTAGATAAACTTAGTAACACGGCGCCAAACTTTAGAGCAGTGAGTAACAATGTAGAATATATTATCGTAGATAATTAGTACTGTAATAAGTAAATAACTTTCACAGTTTTGACCAAGTTCTTTATCCCATTCTTTAGTGCGTTAATCTAGTACTTTATTTGTCATTTTTCTCCTCTCTTTCTTTCTCACTTTCTCCTTTTCTCTCTTTTTCATTCTCTTTTTTCCTCTTGAAAGTCAAATGCAAATATTGTCATTTGAGGAAGTCAAATGCAAATATTGTCATTTGAAGAAGTCAAATGAAAATCATGTCATTTGAGTTAATCAAGTGCAAATCTTGACATTTGAGGAAGTCAAATGCAAATCTTGGCATTTGAGGAAGTCAAGTGCAAATATTGTCATTTGAGGAAGTCAAATGCAAATATTGTGATTTGAGGAAGTCAAATGCAAATATTGGCATTTGAGGAAGTCAAATGAAAATATTGTCATTTGAAGAAGTCAAATGCAAATATTGTCATTTGAGGAAGTTTAATGCAAATATCGTCATTTGAGGAAGTCAAATGCAAATCTTGTCATTTGAGGAAGTCAAATGCATATCTTGTCATTTGAGGAAGTCAAATGCAAATCTTGTCATTTGAGGAAGTCAAGTGCAAATCTTGTCATTTGAGGAAGTCAAGTGCAAATATTGTCATTTGAGGAAATCAAGTGAAAATATTGTCATTTGAGGAAGTCAAATGCAAATATTTTCATTTGAGGAAGTCAAATGCAAAAATTATCATTTGAAGAAGTCAAATGCAAATCTTGTCATTTGAGGAAGTCAAATGCAAATCTTGTCATTTGAGGAAGTCAAGTGCAAATATTGTCATTTGAGGAAATCAAGTGAAAATATTGTCATTTGAGGAAGTCAAATGCAAATATTGTCATTTGAGGAAGTCAAATGCAAAAATTATCATTTGAAGAAGTCAAATGCAAATATTGTCATTTGAGGAAGTCAAATGCAAATATTGTCATTTGAGGAAGTCAAGTGCAAATATTGTCATTTGAGGAAGTCAAATGCAAATATTGTCATTTGAAGAAGTCAATGCATGACACAACTTTGAAAAAAAAGTTTTTCAATGTCATTTAAAATAAATGCAATTACAAAAGTGAAAAAACTACTATATTTAGTAAGTATATTATTATATAAATTAGTATCTTTAGCAAATAAAAGCATAAAATTTGAGCAACTTTCACTATTTTCAATTTAACCAGTTCTAAATGTAGTTTTAATTACACAAATGTCCTTTATATAATTATATGTTAACAAAACAACACATTGTTGAATTCTTCGACATCATACCTGTCTCATATTTGTAGTATTTGTCAGCAGGTATTCTCACACTGTGTTTGATTTTGTGTGACACATTCTAAACCAGGTAAGATATGTTTTTTTGAAACTTTAACTACTTTTTATGGCAGTTAATATTCTGAAATCAATCATAATGTTGTAATTGTGGGGTCATATGGATCAAGGTCACATTTTGTCAAGCATTGTCAAAGAAGGAACTTCATGGTATATGCGCTCTTTGTAGAACTTTGCTATCACAAACCTAATATTTGCTTATTTTATAACTGTTGGCAATTTTGAGAATACTTTTCCCAGGTAACAACTGGCTTGAATATATGTTTTGTATTTTTGAATTATGGCTAGTTGTGAGTAAAGAAAATGTTAAAACAGTCCTGATGTCTTCTGCAATATTTGTGGATGCTACACTTAATCTTGGCTGTGAAACAAAATCACAGATTTTATGAAGAAAGCTTACCTTACTAAATTTGGCATGAAACTGGGTGGGTGGGGGATGTCAAGAGAACGCCTGGGCACCCCATATACCGTGCAAAACATGTGGTGAAAAGCCGAAGAAATCAGTTAGGGTTTGGCATTTCCATAGGTACCACAAAATTATTATTACGACTGCTACTTTTGCATGACTGATATGGCTTCAGTTCTAAGAGTATGTGTCACAGCGTTTATCCAAATCTGTCATCCGCTATTCAACCTGTATCACACTCGGATGATTTGCCGCCATCAGGGTTCATGTCCTTTGTTGATGATAGCGATGTTGAGAATGAGAATATGGAATATGGCAACCTGGAAGACTAGAATTATAGAGGCTGTGGCAAAAACGTTTTACACAGGCAGAATTAAATGATTTAGTTCGTGATTAGATTTATTAAAAACAACTGTCCAATTGCTTGGATCACATTTAAAAGAGAAGAACCCGCTTGCATGATTTGCTTCCATTTTTTTTTTTAGCTTGGATGATGATTTTATTTATTGCAATGATGTTAAAAACCTCTTGGCTGCCTAACACTTTCGTCCAGGTCCCTCAAACTCCGGCGTCTTATTCTCGGGGTTGAGGTGTCTACTCGGTCCTAACCGAACTTAAGGGAGTGGCCGTAGGTCCCCTGAGCATCCGTAGATTATTCGACCGGTCCGCTGATTAATCCTGTTTCCTGCCCACGTTATGATTTGTTTGATCCAGAAAGCAGAAGTGATGTCCATCCATTCACGGTCGACTGAAGATGTAGACATGTCTGGGGAGTCTACGCTAAGAAATTAGAATGCAGCAAAAAAAAAAAAAAAAAAAAAAAAAAGAAAAAAAACAAAAAAAACAAACTAATACCTACAGAAAGCCGGACAAACATCGATTCAATGGTTGAATTGTTAATGTCTTTTATATAGCAGAAAAGAATAGTATAGAAAAGACACGGGTTACAGAAAAGAAAAGTAAAAAAAAAAAAAAAAAAAGAGAGAGAGAGAGAGAGAGAGAGAGTGTGTGTACGTGATTATCTTGTTGTTAACTCGATATATGACCCTCCTTGCGAGGGAGGAATAAAGATTTCTGTTATAGTGGCGTTCCTCCTCCCAACGCTCGCCCGGGCCAATTCTCTCTTTAAGAATTTTCTCCCGTCTGTCTTTTTCAGCATAACTACGCGTTTATATAGATAAACCCGGCCCGGTTATAACTGACCCTCGGTCCTACTACTTCGCACGCCATTATCACGGGGTTCTGACTGCTTCAACCAAAATCATGTGAATTCCAAAGTTCCTTCTAGCTTACTCAGCTCTATTTTAATTTTTAATCTATAAAATTTATTTCAAACATTTCCATTGTTCTGATGACCCAGATTCAATGGGTACAACGTCTGCCCTAGATCAGATTTCCTCATCAGTAAACAAAATGTTCTGATTTAATTTTGCTATTCAAATCTACTCCAATTTCACTAAAAAATAATATATGTGTGTGTGTTTCCCAGACTGTCTCTCTTCAAGATTCTGTATGAAGAGCACAAATGGGATGATATGTAGGGACTTGAAAGTCAGGGATTGCTTTTTGCAATACGAAAGAAATGGACAGAGTTCAAAATTTGAAAAAAAGAATGTTTTAAACAGGCCGGTGGTTAATTTCAGGAAGGTATTGCTTTCGTCATTGAATATCAAGCATGGATAAGTTTGTGAAAGCCCTGGACTAGGATGGTGACTATTTCAAATACTTAACCAGAAAGTTTTTAAATCTTGTCTTGTGAGAAAATTAAAACTGGTTTTGTTTGGCGGACCACAAATTAGGCGGCTATTTCAGAATAAAAAGTTTTTAGAGACCATGTCTGGAGTTGAAAAATAAGTTTTTTTCTGCGTTTGTGTCTGATTTTCTGGGAAATAAGAAGTTGTCAAATAATAAAAACTTGTGCTATATGAATGTATAAGTGCATATTTCCTGTAAAGACATTTAGACTTATTTCTCTAAAAATCTTGGTGTAATTAGTGATGAGCAAATATAAAGATTCCACCAAGGCATCAAAACCATGGAATCTAATATCAAAGCAGGTAGAGCATAATGGCTGACTAATGCTGATGTCTCAATTTAATGGCAAAATTGATATATTTTGGTAAAAAATGAATTCCTGTTTTACTTGACATCAGATTATATCGGAACAATTCTAAAAAGCAAGACAACTAAACTTTTTTTCCAAAATGTTCCACAGTATAATAGATTGTACCCAAAAGTGTATTACCCAGTGAATTATTATTATTATTATTTGTTGTAATGGAATGTTCCACTCTCCCTATTTCCTATTGTGGACTGACTATATCAATAAATATATATAGTGTACACAGGACATACCTGAGCCTGGCTTCGGGAAGTCCTAGCCTGCTAAGCGATTCCCTTTCTTTCAGTAGTGTATTCCTTTTTATAATAAACCTCTCTTTCTTTCATCTACGCCCGTGTTCCTTTCACTCTAGTACCACCTTTGTCTGTTTGTAACCTCTTTAAGGATACGACATTATTATTATTATTATTATTATTACTACTACTACTACTAATAATAATAATAATAGATTATTAAACAAAAAGAGAAAACATGAAAAATATATTAATCTGTGTCATATATGCATTGATGTATGTTGAGGTTAGTGAAAATTCGGTAGAAATTTCAATTACGATGCATTGAGGAGAACACATAACAAAAATGACAGTACAAATTTTCGCTCGCTCACGCGCACGCTCCCTCCCACGCACACATACACAGCACAAATAAAAAACAAACAAACAAAAATAACAAAAAAATTAGTACAAGATGTGAAATGAGAGGTCAAAGGTCGTGTCTTCATGTTGCACCTCTGAAATTTGAAATTTGAAATCTATGATTAGGGTATCTTCCAGGGGATATAAATATGAGATCTGAGTGAAATTTCAATAGATTAATCGAACAACTGGCCCTAATGTGCGTTTTGATGCGAAACTCTGAAGTCGGACAATCAGATAGATCACAGAAAGTTTTTGCTTAATTGAATAATTTAAATTATACATACATATATAGATTCCAAAGAAACGCGATACCTGAGGTTTAAAACGAATTTTTAAAATTGAAAAATCTTTCTTTATTTTAGTTTTAATTTCAAGCTAATAGATTAAATTTAGTATTTCCAATTAACCAAATACTTTGCTGTAATTCCAAATTAATTTAAATTGATTAGAAAGAATTTTTTTTAAATTGCTAAAGATCGCTGATTTTAGGGCCATTTTCAGCGATCTGTCAGTGCAATGTAATTCTCTTTATTAAAAGAATCTTTCAAAAATAAAATATACTTTTCTGAAACTTTATTTGAGGAATATTAGCTGATTTAAGGTTTAATTAATCTGATTTGAAACAAATATTAACTTTTAGTTTAAAATGTCGCAAAAATGCATTTTTAAAACGGAGATAAGTGTTTATTTAAGGTATTGAAAGTTTTATTGACAGCCGTAAATTTAACTAATTTTTTTTACGGGGGACATATCTGTAAAAATCCATTGCACCTTTTTAATATAATTTTTAACTACCCAGTAATGTTAAGAATTTAGGAAAATATTCTGCATAATGTTTTATTGAATTTTAGGCTTTAAATTTACTATATTTACTGCTCTTATTTTCTGATAAAATCGTGTATGGACGTTTGTATTTACAAACTTCGGCACGTTTATGAGCACACACACATACACACACACACACACAAATTCAAAATTATTTTTTAAAGTATTCGCTGAATTGTAGTAAGCTTTTCCATTGATAACAGATTTTAATTAATAACAATATCATCCTACCCGGTACATATTAATACAAAATTTTTAAAGATTTAAAAAAAAAAAGAAAAAAAAAAGAAATCAATTCTTGTAAAAATTCATTATTTATCGAAAAAATAGACAATAATGCCCATAATACATCTTTTCAAATGAAATAATGTCTTAGTTTTATTGTATTTTGTATTTTACAATTCAGAGATGATTTCGGTAAATTTTGGTCCTGTTTAAAAAAAAAAGAAATTGATTATTTAAATTTTTTAAAGAGTTCAGCTTATAACTAACATAAACGTTAAGTCATACAAAAATGAATTTCTCGAATTTTCATAAAATTAAATAAGTGGGCGGTAACAGATATAAAAATACTATGATATTATAAAGAAGAAACTTTTCTAAAATAATTTCATTCATTTGTGAATATTTCATAATTTTAAGCAAAATTTCGCGCGTTCATCAGGGACCAAAAATGTAATTTAAAAATAAAAAAAAACCTTTGGTCATTCCTAAATAATAACATAAATACTTTGAAGATAACATTTTTTTTATTAAATTCTAGACATTTTTAATCATGTATGCTCACTTTTTATCTAATTTTTGAAGAAAAAGATACATACATATATATATATATATATATATATATATATATATATATATATATATATATATATATATAAAATGGTATGTTCTTTTTTTAAGAAAGGATTAAAAAGAAATCTGGTGTTTGGTCATTTGCACCGAATTTGGGAAGTGGGTTAGGTTGAGAACTCTTAGTGTATATATATATATATATATATATATATATATATATATATATATATATATATATATATATATATTCTGTAGAACTCATGGTGCGTATATATATATATTCTGTAGTTCACTGGTACAAGTAGAATTTTTTTTCTCCTGATGATGGCCATGTTGGCCGAAACTAGTCGAGGAATCTAAATGAAATAATAATAAAAACGAAAAGAATATTAATATAAAACCCAGGGTGTCTGAAGATTTTAATTTTTTAATATTTTTTATTGTTCAATATATATATATATATATATATATATATATATATATATATATATATATGCATATGTATTTTATATATGTGTGTGTGTCTGTGTGTGTCCGTGTTTGTGCGTGTGATGTGCATATGTTTTGCCCCCTGGCATTTATCTACCAATAAATTCTCAGCGGCCAGCTCCTGGCGCGAAGATGGTAGGAATTTTGGCCCACTAGTATAATATCCTAATATATCATGTATTTTTAATGTCCTTTTTGGCACTCCTTATTTTTACGCAGATATGAAGCCTTTAGTCTTCTGACTGACATGGGACAAAATATTTCTCAATTTTTGCTTGATAAGTAAACGTTTTTATCTACCCTCCAGTCATTTCCGCTTGCGATCGATCCAGAGATAGCTCCGTAGCTAGGTAAATAGAACAGAGAAAGATAATCAGATATGAACAGAATGATATATATATATATATATATATATATATATATATATATATATATGTATGTATGTATGTATATATATATATATGTGTGTGTGTGTGTGTGTGTGTGTGTGGACACTCTGAGATAGATAAAAGTGTACTAAGTTAAATATGAACGAATTATTATTTATATACATATATAAATGCTTTTTACATCAAAATTTCACCACATTTAAGTTTCATCGTATAAACAATAAAGATTTCAACAAATACATTTATGCAAAATTATAAAAGATATATTAATAAATAGTGTTCAATAGCCTTTAATTAAAGAAACCAACTAATATTGCTGGAAAATAGTAAGATGTTTAATTCTAAGTTGCCCTAGGTTATTCTAGAGTGTTCGAAGCAATGTTTCACATTCTTGAAAGGATGGTACAGTTAAACCATTTTTGTAGTAGCAACCATAACATCAAATATACCATAGATAGATGGATGGATAAATAAATAGATAATGTAAACATATTTTGAATGCTTGAAGCGTTCATTTGTTTTGTTACATTGCTTAAAGTGATCTAACGATGTTAATGTCAGATTGTGATTTTCTGTTCATGTGAAGGTTTAATGCGTAATTACTAAGCTTGTTGGAGATTATCTCCCTTGACAGAAGAACTCTTCCAGGCCAAACCATTATAAATCGTATTCATTCTTGTAAGCAGAATAAAGCTACCTTAGCTACACCGATCTCCAATATTTTATTACAATTTACATGTCTATAAAATAAAATTGGAAAAAGTGTAGAAAGAACTGTGTGAAAAAAGGAGAGGTGAAGAAGAAAAAAATCTAAAAAGCGTAAGTGTTGTATTGCAGGAACAAAAAATAAAGAAGCGGAAATAGAATAAGAGAAATAAAAGTCAGGAATGAGAAGAATAAGAAAATTATAAGAAAAAATGAATAGGAAGAAAACGAATAAAAATAATAGGGAGGAGAAGAATAGGAAAAGCATAAGAAAAAATATAGAAAGAAAAAGAAGAAAAGGAAGAAAAAAGAGAAGAACATGAAAAAGAAAAATAAGAGGAAGAAAAAAAACGTCGAAGAATAAAAAGCAGAGTAGCATGAAAAATGAGAAGGAAAGAAGAAGAAATAAGAAGAGCAATAACGAAAATGAAGAGAGAAATGAAAAGAGAAAGTCTAGAAAAAGAGTATGGAAGATGAAATAAATATAGACATTAAAAGAGTTTGAATAATGAAGGAAGGCGTGTGAAAATTTGAAATAGATCAGAAAAAGGGAAAAATTGAGAAAAGGGTTGTGAACAAAAGTTTGGCATTAAGACAAGAAAAGAATAGACGAACAATTTAGATATAGCAATAAATAATGAATTGTCCCGAGTATGTCCGATATGTTATTCGGTCGTATTTCAGGTGCGTCCGGACAGAATCAAACGTACGAAGAATGGATTGTACGCTAAGCATGACGGTATTATGAAGAGAATTTGCATCATTTAAAGTGTGATCATAAATTCAACAAGACAATGCCGAAGAAAAAAAGGAAGTGACTGTGGTTAAAAAAGATGAAGAAAACAAACATAAAAATGAAAACAAAAAACAAAGCAATAAAGATATAAACAAAAAACAAACAGAAATATAGAAACTACAAAAAAGAAAAACTCGTAAAATGATAACCGAAATATTGAAAAAATAAGTTGAACAAATGTTAATTAAAATGTAAAGAGGAAAGAAGCAAAGGAAAAATAAACATATGTCGTAGAAAAAGATATTTGATTCTGAAACAAGTAAAGAACAAGCAGAATTTTAGAAGAATTTAAAATAAATCGATTAGTTGAATAATGACATTTGAAATGATTTTGGAATATGAGGAAACTAAATGAAATGAAAGAAGACCGAATAAAAAGAAGTAAAAAATAGAATGAAAAATGAAAATTGGAAGAAAAAGGAAGAAGTATGAAATGAATGAAGAAAAAATAAAAGTCAGAAGTTAGATGCAAGAAGAAGAAGAATGAAAAATAATAAGAAATTAAAACATTTATGAAGTAAGCAAAAGAAAGAAAATGAAATCAGAAAAAGAAAGAGAGAGAGAGAGAGAGCAGAAATAAGAAAAAGAAAGAAGTAAGAAAAGGAAGAAGAAAGCTGAATTAAGGGAGAGTAGAAATAAGACGAAAAAGCAAGATAAAACAAAAGGAGGAGGAGGAGGAGGAGAAGAAGAAGAAGAAGAAGAAGAAGAAGAAGAAGAAGAAGAAGAAGAAGAAGAAGAAGAAGAAAAACGAGTAGAAAAAAAAATGATGGAATGAGAAAAGATTAAAAAATAACGGAAAAAGAAATAGTTTCGAATGAGAATAGTTTAACATTCATTGAATTAAGCAAGAGACAAATTCTTGCAAGGGAGAATACAAAAAGAGAAAAAAATTGGTGAAGGAATATCAAGCAAATTAGAAAATAGCAAGAAAAAAAGTAAGAGAGTAAAATAATATATTTATATATATATTAATAATTTGGGAGCAAATATGGATTAGAATCCGACAGAATGATAGAATAAGAAAAATAGGAAAGATTTATAGTTTTAACATCTTATTTAAGATTCATCAGAAACTTAATGTGGAGGAGAAAAGAAAATTCAGGTAATTTTCATTTTTGTGTTATTTGTTTATCATTAGTTAAGTATAACTAACGTGTATTTGTTTTTTCCGGTAGCCTTTGTATCTAGAATTTTTGTGTTTCTGTATGATAATTCTAGTTGGCCTATGTTGGATAATATGTATCCATGTGTGTGTGTTTGTGCGTCTACTGGGCATTTTTTCTGTTTGCTTGTGTCGATTTTTTATGCGCTTCCATATTTCCTTTTCTGATGAAGCTTAAATAAAAGCGAAACATATTAAATCTATAAACGCTTCCGATTTGTGTCTTATCCTATCCTATCATTCATATATATATATTCATACGTGAAGAGTAATGCTTAATAGCTTTAGTTTTAAAAAAACCCTTTACCTAGAGAGATCAACCGGTTTTCCGGAAGCATATATATATATATATATATATATATATATATATATATTATAACCGAAATAAAATATAATCGAAATTAGCCTTTAAATTTTTCTCCTTGATTATTATTATGATCTCTATTTTACACTGAGCTCTGGTTGGATTAATATAAATATAAAATACAAATCATAATAATAATCAAGGGGAGAGAACCTTAAAGGCTAATTTCGATTATAATTTATTTCGGTTATAATATATATATATATATATATATATATATATATGCTTCCGGAAAACCGGTTGATCTCTCTAGGGAAAGGTTTTTTTTTTAAAACTAAAGCTATTAAGCATTACTTTTTCACGTATGAATTGAGTTCTCTGAGCCGCCGGCGTATTTTGTGTAGAGAAAAAACATTAAAATTCCCTTCCTTTCTGCCGTGCGACGATAGCCGAGAAGTAAGATATCTGTTTGATGACAGATTCCGGCTTGAAGCACTCGGACGTCTAGCCACACTGAGGAGCTGTGGTACAGCGAAACAGTCCGCCTGTGGATGACTATACATACACACACACACACATATATATATATATATATATATATATATATATATATATATATATATATATATATATATATATATATATTAAAAAGGAGAAAAAAAGCAGGAGAAAGGAATAAAGATCGTAAAACTTGGAAATTCTAACGGAGAATTTCTTTTCTGCAGAAAAATGACAGGACGACCACGCTCTACTGCCCACGATTCGTAAGTTGGACATTTATTTATTAAATGTCATTTGTCCGAAACTTAATCTTAGGCCTTTTTTCTCCTCTTATTGACTGCCACCGACCGGACTCACCGCCCCTGGGAAACAATGGCAAACGATTTTATCCCGATGACCATTCGCATATATAGTACCTCGATTCTTACTTGATGCTTACTTATGTTACCTTGTGTCAGACTGTGAATAATTAAAATGACCTTTGATCGCCTCTTGTCAATAAGTTAGCTGGCCCTAAAGGTTGCCTTATTCCAGACAAGTTCATATATTAAACATTGCAGGATCCTTCTACCTTCGGACAATCTACCAAAATCCTACATGTATTTTTGCCTGTTGATCGAAGGCCTGTCCTACCAAAAGCACCTGCTCCTGGCACTGAAAAGTTTAGGGTTGCGAGTGGATGTGTGGAGGTGCGGACATTATAACACTTATCGGTAGAGAAAGCGAATTCGGCGCGTGTTCAATTCCCTTGATTCTGTTTGATTCACTTCATGTTAATGCCCTTGGAAAAAGGCATGAATCCATCTTCCTCTTCTCTTGCTTTGATGTGGCAACCAGTCTAGGAAAAGGAAAACTCTAAATTCTAAGTCTGAAGAGAGATGGGTTCCATCAGGCCGTATTATCCAAGACATAACACAGCTGCTATCACTGCAGTACATGTGGTACCATTCCAAAACCTAATGGCTTACCGAAGTCGTGAGATGCACTGACGTTTCGGACAAACATCGAGGGGCACACAGGCATTTTTTTTTTAGTTTGCATACCCTCATCCAAAAGCACTTGTAATTCGCCTCCGTAGATATGCAATATAAGTAATCATTATCGAAGAGTTTGGAAATGAGTCATATATCAAAACTTATCATCCGTATTCTGAGGAATACCGCGCGATGCAGTACTAGACAGCAAATAAGACAAGACACTGGAACAAGTAACGCGATATTTATGCTCAGAATATTATCACAATAAGTAATACAAATGCAGAAGGGCGTGTACCTGTGTTTTATAGATTACGTAAAAGCATTCGATAAAGTACACCACAACTATCTATTGGAACTGCTTAGCGGCATTGATATATTTGGGAAGGATATTAGAATAATCAAGGATATATCCTGGTAACAAACCGCGTGCATGCAGATAGAAAATGAGTTCAGCAAATACACAAAAGTAGAAAGGGGTGTAAGACAAGGAGGTGTCTTCTCACCGGACTTATTCATCCTATACAGCGAGGTAATTTTGAGAGAATTAGAAGTCCTACCGGGATTTATTATTGGCGGGCACAATCTTAATAACATCAGATATGCAGATGACATAGTGTTGATAACAGGCACAGAAAGAAAACTCCTATAGAAGAAACGAGAAGAAGGATTAAATATCAACTACAAGAAGACAGAATGCATGGTTGTTTGCAAAAGGATGAGGCCAAAATGCAGATTAACAATCGGAAGTATCAAAATCGAACAAGTCAAAAAAGTAAAATATTTGGAAAGTGCTTTAACAGAGGAAGAAAAGCGATACTCATATTCTAAAGCGCATTGTGATAGCCAAATATGCTTTCTAAAAGCTAAGCAGAGTACTAAGTAACAAGAAAACTGTTAGGTGATGTCCTCCTGTATGGCAGTGAATTCTGGACAATCTCCTCAAAGATGAAGAAGAGACTTGAAGCCACAATGATGTGGTTCTACAGAAGGATGCTGAGGATACCATAGACAAAATATGTGAGTAACGTCAAAATTCTAGAAAAAAAAAGAAACTTATACTTAACATCAGAATGAGACAGTTGATTTTTCTAGGACACATACTGCGGTAGGAAGGCTTGGCAAATTTGATACTCACAGAACAGATTAAAAGCCAGAGACACAGATGAAAATGCATAGAATACTTAATGAGCTTGAGTAAATGGATGGCGGAAGAGGGTTTAGGAGAGTTAACAAAAAGACAAAATTTACTAAGATCTACAAAGTTATAGGATATTTTGGAGAGCCATGATTGCTTACATCCTGAGGGATCAAGGCACATGAAGAAGAGTAGCCGCAAATATTGTGACCCTCACTGTTACCCGTAAACGAAGAAAGCAATTTCCGTGTAGTAAAAACTGTGTTGACAGCAAATTTTTATGGTGTCAAAATTTCCTAGTTTAATGTTTCGCGCCACAAAAATCAAAAAAATGTTTTATTTGAATGAATCTCACCCGTTCCATCAAATCTGCCACCGGCTGCCACGTCGATAACGCTGTTGAGCATGCATCCAAGCCTGCTAAATAATGGCAGAAACAGTTTTTCGTGTTGTAAATGTGACATGACTTCATAAAGCCACCCCGACAAACCCCAGTCTCATTTGACGCCATCATCACATCAAAACTGTGACATGTTACGGTTTCAGTTGTCGTTCGATGACGAAACCAAATCAGCTATTTATAGAATAAATCATTTTACCAATGATATAACGATAATAACTGTTAACACCATTAACAATGTGTGATTTTCTTTCATTTGACGCTTATTTAATATTAAAGAATTGGTAAAGGCAAAAAAGCATTATCGTTTTGTGATACACATTTTATTACAAGTGAAAATGGAAAGTCTTTCTCGCGTTTTAATCTACCAAAAAATTTTCTTTTTCTTCTTCTTATGCACTAAATTTTATTCCTTTTCTTACTCTTTTCTCTTTTATTAATCTACCTATTACTCCCCCTATTTACTTATATAAATAAATGCTTCTTACTCCATTTTTACACCCCATTCTCTTTTATGAATATACCAATTACTTCACGTTTTGCTCCCTTTTCTGTTATATTATTTTCTTAAATCGGTATCACCCCAAGCAAGGCATTAAAGCCACTAAGACACAAGGGGTTACAGCGTGTTGAAGAATTAGAAACAGCAACATTACTAATGAGCGGAAAGAGACAAGAGTAATCAAGAGGACAGTAGATAGCAATTGACATTGCATTTAAATTTTTGCGGATTAAAGTTGGCTAGGAAACATGGAGCCATAAGGGAGTTCCATAAGCGAGAAGTGCGAGAAAAGAAACTGTTAACATAGAACTTACGTCTAGATTGTAAATTGATGAGACTTCGTCGTTGGTCTAGTACCGCGCTTAAATTTATAAAGTCTATGTACCATAGTGAAGAGCCCATCTGAACCTTTACCATGAAAGCGGGAAAGCGACTGAAGTCGAGCCGCCAGATCAGGACCAAACATATTGCGGATTCTTCTTTGGATTTTATCAAGGAGCACAAGCAGGGACACCGGACCATACGTGGCAGCAATATTCTAATCATGAAGAAATTGTAGAATTATAGATATGTAAGATAGATTCTGGAAAGAAAACTTGTCTCGCACGACAGAGTGAACCATCCTTCTTAGGAGCTGACCTAACAATGGATTCAGTAAAGTCTTTCCACTTCATGTCAGCTGAGAATGTTAGCCGGAGAAGGCGCAACGGTTCATTTTCCTGTAGGTTAGCATCAGCCATGCTGATGGAAGGCAGTGATGTGTCTCTTAGATGATTAATGGAGAGAATTTTAGTTTTGAAGGCGTTAAAACCAACTTTTGCCCCAATTAACTACGGACTTGAGGTCGTTTTGGCAACCATTTTGACTTGTAAATTTTAAAGGGTATATGCCAAGTTGAGAGCTGATGTCATTGGAAAGGTCATTAATGAATATTAAAAACAGAGTAGGACTAAGGATTGAGGCCTGCGGGACACCCGCGCTTTAGTATGAAATGATCGAGACGAGTAGCCGTTAAGTACAACTTGCATTTCACGATTTGATAGGAAAGACTAGATTAGTTCAAAAATATGTCCGGAGATGCTGTAATTTTTCAGCTTGTGGAGATGACCTTTCAAAGGCTTTCGAGATATCCAATGCTACAGCCCGGGCTTCACCTTTTTCATCTAGATCATAATACTCTTTCCGCAATTATCGTCAGTACATCAGCAATTGACCTGGAGAAACGAAAGCCATATTGCTTGGCAGAAAAAAAATCCTGCGCTGAGAGAAGATGATTTCAGCATTGATTAGTGCTTCAATGATTTTTCCCCAAAAGGGGTAGAAGTCTAATAGGCCGATAGTTAGATGGGTCGGATGGTTCACCAGAGTTCTTAAAAACTGGAACAACAGATGATGACTTCCAGCAGGTAGGAAAGCAAGAGGCAGCGAGGCATTTATTATACAGTTTAGAGAGAACAGGAACCAGTTCGCAAGCACACTTCCTAACGAGTATTACATGAATACCCATCGGGTCCATGTGCTTTGTGGGGATCTAGTTTAGAAAAGATAGCAGAAACCATGGAAGGGGTTATATGCATAACACTCAACAGAAAGTCCTAAGTGGAAGTTAGACAGGGATACTCCAGATATGTCAAGAGTAGAATTTAATGAGAATTTACGGGAAAAGCATTCAGCTTTATTAGCAGAAGATGTTAACACCTCAAATTGGTTGAAGTGGAGAGGAATAGAGACCTTATATTTATTTAATACCCTATTACAGAGCAGCCAGTAATCACGAGAAGCAAAGTTGTTAGATGTTATACTGTGCTTCAGTCTCTCGGCAAACGGGGACTTCAATGATTCGCTTATATTTGTTACGAGCAGCAACGAATAGGCACCGGTTGTATAGCCAAAAATAGTAGTTCCTGTGTGCTGTAGCGGCCGAGTATGCTGGTGTGTACCATGCAGAGAACTGACGTTTCACCTGGTATTTTTGAGAATGGATGAAAGCGTCCATGCCTGCTTTGATTCAAGAAGAAACCTCGGTGGCATAATTTTCAGTTCAAGTGGCGTCACGAAAAAATCACGGGGCCCTAATCAGCATGCTGGCAACGGAAAGAGGGCAATAAAAAAGTTTAACGCCTGAATACCGGCAATATTAGTACCTTCAGATTGTTTAAGCCACCTGTCGCGCTGAACATTAAAGTCATCGAAAATGTTCGTAGATGGATAGAGAGAAAGTGCCTTTTCTTTTAATATCTATTACTCTTCCTTTTACAACCTTTTCTCTTATATTAATCTACATTTCTTTTTTACACCCCTTTCCCTTATAAATATATATCTATTACTCCTCATTTTTACACCCCTTTCTCTTATATTAATATATCTATTACTCCTCATTTTTACACCTCTTTCTCTTATATATATATATATATTACTCCTCATTTTTACACCCCTTTCGCTTATATTAATATATCTATTACTCCTCATTTTTACACCCCTTTCTCTTATATTAATATATCTATTACTCCTCATTTTTACACCCCTTTCGCTTATATTAATATATCTATTACTCCTCAGTTTTACACCCCTTTCTCTTATATTAATATATATATTAATCCTCAGTTTTACACCCCTTTCTCTTATATTAATATAACTATTAATCCTCATTTTTACACCCTTTCTCTTATATTAATATATATATTAATCCTCATTTTTACACCTCTTTCTCTTATATTAATATATCCATTACTCCTCATTTTTACACCGCTTTCTCTTATATTAATATATCTATTAATCCTCATTTTTACACCCCTTTCTCTTATATTAATATATCTATTACTCCTCATTTTTACACCCCTTTCGCTTATATTAATATATCTATTACTCCTCAGTTTTACACCCCTTTCTCTTATATTAATATATATATTAATCCTCAGTTTTACACTTCTTTCTCTTATATTAATATATCTATTAATCCTCATTTTTACACCCCTTTCTCTTATATTAATATATATATTAATCCTCATTTTTACACCTCTTTCTCTTATATTAATATATCCATTACTCCTCATTTTTACACCGCTTTCTCTTATATTAATATATCTATTAATCCTCATTTTTACACCCCTTTCTCTTATATTAATATATCTATTACTCCTCATTTTTACACCTTTTTCTCTTATATTAATATATCTATTAATCCTCATTTTTACACCCCTTTCTCTTATATTAATATATCTATTACTCCTCATTTTTACTCACCTTTTACTTATATTAATGTTATCCTGTTGAATGTGACGGTTGTAAATTAGTTAAAATTGTTTCCAGATGTTTCTGTTATAAAAAATAAACTGTAATAGGCTTATTACTTTGATTTTGATCATCAAGTCATATGATGAACAGCTTTGACACTGAAATTAATTAAATGCAGCAATGCTGAGTCAAAAATACTGATTTTCTCTTCCTATTTTTCTAACCACGTTCTTATGTTCTGTTCTCGCTAAATTTGCCTGTTACTATATACTTATTATTCCTACTAAGTTTTCATCGTTCCAAACTTCTCTCCATCTTTACTCGTTCCATTATTCTCAAAAAGGTTTCATGTTCATTTATTTACACCCCGTTTATATTCCATGAATCTCACAATTTACATATTCCATCATTCTCATATTGTTCAAATGTTTCATTATTTTGGCCATATTTTCACATTCCATCATTTTCATATTTATTATTCCGTTATTCTCATCATGTTTCATATTTCCTTATTCTGGACACGTTTTTATCATTCCACTATAATGTAGGGAAATATCTATGTCAAAGTTCCCGGCGTAGATAATCTCAGTGAAAGCGTATGAGTTCGCTCATTGGATACACGTATACTTGAATTTGATAATACGATACGCGTATATTTGCATTTGAAACGTAGTATTTCCAAAAAAGCCAGTATGCAGCAAACTTATTTTTGAATATGATACTAACAACATTTAGAAGTTGATAATGACCAATGATGGTCGAACAAAATAGAAAACACGAACTTTGGACAGTTTATCTAAATATTGAAAAATACACTTAAAAAATTAAACACACAAACTATTCGGTTGAATTTACTACTAAGTATGATGTTTTTCTTTTTAAAATTTTTTGCTTCAAAATGCTGAACACTTTCGATATATTGATGACGCTGTATATCCACACAATGCTGTTACTCGAGCTCAGTAAATAGACTTCCAAGAGAACAACTGACTGCGCCATCTTGCTCTAACGATTTCCATTAGAATGATTATATGGAATTAATTGCTAGAACTGATACTAGGAAAGTCTGTTCCTTATAACATGCTAAATGATTTTTCTCTCTAGAATCTCTCTATATTTATAAGTCTACCATATACCCGTACATTAAATATGGCTGCAACATCTAGTCTTTTGCTTTTGTTATATATATCTAGAAATTCTTGACAGAATCTAAAGAACAATCTGCAGCGTTATCGTTTTTCACCTGGCATCTAGGCTTCAATCATTTTTAATAGCTTCACTTTGCCTTTTCTATAAATATTTTCATGGCGGAGCTTTTCTCTTTGATAACTCGACTTCACGAATTTTAGCGCATTACTGGTTTGGCAGATGGATTTTATTTTACTGTGGAAATTGCGACTTGTAACTGTAAGTCCGATGCTAATCATTTTTTCCGTGCTTCTCACTTGTGGAACTCTCCATGTTTATCCACAATTTCCTGTCGTTTGTAGTTGTTAATAACTTTTGTCATTTTGCCATCTCTCCTAAACCAAGCTGCGCAATTCAATCACTCAGGCTCGTCAGTTAGGTTGTACATTATTTTCCCCTTTCCCTTTTACCTTTAATCTGTTCTGTGAGTATCAAATTTTCCAAGCCCTCTTTTCTCATTATGTACCGCAGAAATTTTAACTGTCTCTTCCTAATTCTAAGTACAAGTGTTCTTTTTGTTGCTATTGTCTTTAGCACTTCATCCTCGCTAATATGTTCAGCATTCTCAGCATCCTTCTGTTGCTTTAAGACTCTTATTCATCTGTGAGTAGACTGTTCAGGATTCCCTGCCACATAAAAGAACAGGTATTACATAACAGTTCGGTCCTCCTTTCTTTGTTTCTAAAAAGATTTTCCTCTTTCTTAACACTTTGCTTAGCTTTTGGGGGGCATCTTTCGCCATTCCAAAGCGCCTTTGGATTTCGGTGTTGCACATTCCGTCCTCTATTAAAGCGCTTCCCAAATATCTAAATTGTTGAACTAGTTTGATTTCGGGATCTCCAATCTGTAATTTGCATGTAGCGTTGTTTGTTTTGTTAACTACAATAATCATACATTCAGTATACTTGCAATTCTTGATGTTTAGTCTTTTCTTCTCGCTTGTAGTTTCCTTTTTGGGTCTGTTATTACCTTACACCCCACTTTCTATTTTTGTGTACCTACTGAACTCATTTTCTGTCCGTATGCAGGCGGATTGCTGCTAGTATAAATTCTGGATTATTCTAATATCCTTCTCAAATATGTCATGGTTACCTTATTATCCCAGCATATCTTAATCATGTACTTTATCAAACACTTTTGCATAATCTATATGATATGTCCTGGAAAGGGATATGTTTGTTCGAAATAGCAAAGTGGTTTTGGACTACTGTAACCGAGTAGGACAATCTAGCAGTTAACCGTAATGGACTGGTCCTCGTCGTAGTGGTAGGTAATAGGCGTAGTTAATAGGTGAAGACAATAGGCGTAGTCATTGTACCTCCACATCAGTCTGTATTTATGACTGACACCAACCAATTATATTACTGTGAGGGGGAACCCAGGTGTATGCATATTCATTACATCACTATAAAACACAGATGCACGTCTTTCTGCATTTTATTGCTCTTTCTGATATCATTCTGAGCATAAATATCACGTTCCTTGTCTTAACGAACCCACACTGTCCTTGGACTATTTCCAGTTTGTCCCTGCTACTCTCTCTATTCACCAAGATTCGGATGATAAGCTTTCTTATATATCTAATGAGGATAATTGTCTGATGCAGTTGACTTTCATTTGCTTCTGGCTTCTTCGGCAGTGGTGCTATGAATATGGATCTCCTTAGGTTTTCAGGTATATCGCAACTGTTCTATGTATCATTTATTGTGTCTGCATCTAGTCATTGCCGAAATCGTCTGTCTGTTAACATATTATTATTCTGTCTGGCCCTGCCGCTTTGTTTCTATTCAATATGGCCGGTGCTGATTACACTTCAGATTTCAATATTTCTGGTCTTTTTTATTTCTGTGTATTATCGGTTGTTCTCTTTCGACGTGGAAGAGTTCTCCGATACATTCGTTTAATCTCTGACATATTTTTCTTTCTCTAATATTAGTGTTCCGTCCTTGGGTTTATGTATCCTGTTTATAAGCATGGCTTTTGTCCTGTTATTTCTCTAATTTTTCTTATGCATATCAATTTATCTGTGATACTCATTCTTTCTATTTTTGCACATTGTCAGTCCTCTTTAGCCTGCCCGCATTTGTTCTTAATTTCTTTGTGCAGTGTTCTATAAACTGTGCCGTACCTTGGCACTGTTTTTGTCTCGTTTTCATCATCTGTCATTCATTCTTTTTTCCTTTGTTTATTTTTCTTTGAGTTTGCTGATGTTAACGAATCTTCTCTTAATGTTAGCCACTTCGAGTTTCCATTCTAATATTGTCCATTATATCTACTTTTAACGCTGTCCATATATTTCACATTGAAAATGCAACGTCCTTGAATTATGTCACTTTATTCTCCACCCTGTTTCGCTCACTCTCAGTAACTCGTTGCATTTTGGCTTTATTGCCTTGCTTGGAGTGAAGTGATTTAAATAGTTGAAATTCGTTGTAATCTAATTAGTCTAAAGATACAGATGAAGTAAAAATCAAACTTAACTTGAATCACGCGTTGTCTCAAGAATGAAGATTGTGTTGAAATAAAATTACTTTTTTTTTCTGATGGCGTTGGTTCAATGATGAAACATATCAAAGTAGAAGTTTTTCGAATTGTCTTATATATTTAATTTTCCGTCAGATTGTCTTCTAAACGTTACTCTCTTTCTCTCTCTCTCTCTCTCTCTCTCTCACACACACACACAAACAAACACATACACAAACACACACACACACACACATACTCATATCGTTAGAAGTCTTGTTTTTACATTATTGTTGTGGCCTGTTTAGGGGCCAGAAAGAAAGACACGGAAGACGAAGGTAGATTGAAAAAGTATATTGAATATATATACAAAACAATAGTGTTAGTAATAAGTAGATTAACACTGCGTCTACTACTCCACTTCACTTTACATTCTACACTCTGCTATCCGACTCTCGCAGTTTGTATTTATGAGAGGAGGAAGAGTTCATTCTACTGTAGGAGGATTTACCACAGCAATTATATACTCATATTTCATATTCTCTACTCATATTTCATCTTACAAGGGCCCTCCGCTAAGTCTGCGTTTTGATTTAAAACATTCAACGCATAATGTTCAGTCTCTATTTAATATTCACCACTGAACTAAGTGCATTAACAATGGAGAAGATTATGTTAAAAATGAATATCTCTAGTGTAGAATAAATGCTTTTTTTCTCATTTAAGTTACAGATTTATTGATGCATTTTCGTATACCTGTATATTTACATATGAAATGCACTCATATAGACAGTAAATTGATGCGCGTGCGCGATCACACACAGACAGACAGACATTTCCTCGAACAAAAAATCAGAGTGGGAATATCATTAAATCAACGTCAAGAGAAGAAATGATGTGTTAAGGCACCTGAATGAAAAAAGAACTGGGTTATTGGGTGCAGACAATCTGTTTGATGTGACGGTATCTGAAATCATAGTGTTTGACCTTCAGGTGAGCAATGCTGATGTAGACATTGAAGATGAAGAGTAAAAAAAGAAAATGAATATTTTAAGAATGGGTACTGGGGTCATTTTGAACTTCAACTTCGTGAAATCACGAGATTTTTCTCTATTCATATCAATCTATCTATCTATCTATCTATCTATCTATCTCAGTCTCTACTTTATCTATCTATCTATCTATCTATCTATCTATCTATCTATCTATCTATCTATCTATTCATATCTATCTATCTATCTATCTATCTATGATACTCTGTTCATCTATCTCTATGCAACTCCCAGTCTATTCACATCTATCTATCTATCTATCTATCTATCTATCTATCTATCTATCTATCTATCTATCTATCTATCTATCTCAGTCTCTACTTTATCTATCTATCTATCTATATATCTATCTATTCATATCTATCTATCTATCTATGATACTCTGTTCATCTATCTCTATGCAACTTCCAGTCTATTCACATCTATCTATCTATCTATCTATCTATCTATCTATCTATCTATCTATCTATGATACTCTGTTCATCTATCTCATGCAACTCCCAGTCTATTCACATCTATCATCCATCTATCTATCTATCTATCTATCATCTATCTATCTATCTATCTATCTATCTATCTATCTATCTATCATATCCTATCTATCTATCTATCTATCCTATACTCTGTTCATCTATCTCTATGCAACTCCCAGTCTATTCACACCTACCTATCTATTCATCTATCTATCTATCTATCTATCTATCTATCTATCTATCTATCTATCTCAGTCTCATCTATCTATCTATATATCTATCTATTCATTCATCTATCTATCTATGATACTCTGTTCATCTATCTCTATGCAACTTCCAGTCTATTCATCTCTATCTATCCATCTATCTATCTATCTATCTATCTATCTATCTATGATCTATCTGTTCATCTATCTCATGCAACTCCCAGTCTATTCACATCTATCTATCTATCTATCTATCTATCTATCTATCTATCTATCTATCTATCTATCTATCCATCATCTATCTATCTATCTCCAGTCTATTCATATCCATCTATCCATCCATCCATCTATCTATCTATCATGATACTCTGTTCATCTATCATCTATGCAACTCCCAGTCTATTCACACACCTATCTATCTATCCATCTATCTATCTATCATCTATCTATCTATCTATCTATCTATCTATCTATCTATCTATCTCAGTCTCTACTTTATCTATCTATCTATCTATCTATCTATCTATCTATCTATCTATCTATCTCAGTCTCTATTTATCTATCTATCTATCTATCTATCTATCTATCTATCTATCTATCTATCTATCTATCTATCTATCTCAGTCTATTCATATCTATCTATCTATCTATTCTATCTATCTATCTATCTATCTCAGTCTATTCATATCTATCTATATCTATCTATCTATCTATCTATCTATATATCTATCTATCTATCTGTGATTTTGCTTGTTTCTGTTTTTCTAATATATGAATACTTGCCCATGAATACAAGCATTTTTAAATATAGACAACACAGATATATACATAGATACAGATTGATATTATAAACTTAGCTAGATACATATGAACTGAAATAGATAGATATGAACTGAGACATAAAAACTGATATAGATACGAACTATCATAGATAGAAATGAATTTAGATAGATAGATACATATGAACTGAGATAGATATGAACTGAGATATATATATATATAGATAGAAGGAACAATTATCTTAGCCAACGCGTTTCGTCCTCTTCAACTAAGATAAGTTTTCCGTTTGTCATATTGTTCTTTTACAAATATATTTTTACTTATACCTGAAATTTTAAATAAATAGATAAATAAGAACTGGGATATACAAAGATATATATATATATATATATATATATATATATATATATATATATATATATATATATGGAGAGAGAGAGAGAGAGAGAGAGAGAGAGAGAGAGAATAGATAAAACCAGGCAGTGACAGACAAATATAATCAAATGCAAAAACTTGATAGAGATGAGTCTATGCTTCGATAGGTACACATTTAAAAGGAGATATATTTGCACATATGTATGTACAGGTATGCAGAGACACACACGTACACATACCTTATATTCTTACGAACCAACTCGTGCTTTGAAAAATACTTTCATTCGTGCCGTCCCTTTGCAACCAGCTTGAAACTCATTAAAAGCAGCCTTATATGAATGGACGCAAAGGACACTGGCACTGTATATTTCTGGACAGGAAGCTCTTTCTTCCTATTGAATTTCTCTTGCCATCTACCCGGAGCTATTTTTCTTCCTTTCAACATTCGTCCATCCTAACTACGAACACCTATTAAAGCAATCTCTCTCACACGCATATATATATATATATATATATATATATATATATATATATATATATATATATATGAAGAGAAATAACAAAGAAGGTCTACAGAACGTCCACCATTTCTGCTATCAATCACACGAATCTTCTGTAAATGAATACAAATGAGTGTGTTTCATTTAAATTAACCTAAACTCTCCTCAAGGAAAACGCATGGCTTCTCGTTTCTTCTCTCACTCGACCAACTACCACTTTTTGCCTGCTTTCAATCCTATTAAATATCTGCTTGGATAAATGCCAACGAACTTATTAAAGAAACACTGTACTGGTGTTGAGTTATATTTTAAAAACATGCGTCAAATAAAACACGAATATGATTTTAATTTCAGGGCTTTTCAGAGAATGGTAGCCAATCATTAAACGATAGCAGAGACTTACCTGAAACTTTAGTAAAATGATTTTGAGATCAGGAACTAATTCTTCACAATTATATGATTATTCTATTCTGTCAGTAATTCTTTCACAAAATCTTGATCAATTTAAAATACTATTACTGATTTCGTGTAAAAAATACGTGGATCAGATTAGGACATTAATGGAGCTAAGAAAAGCCTACACAACACTTCAAGACATCATGAGTATGACAATGAACTACATCCGCATCCTGGGTAAGACGATAAACTACGTCCAACAGCAAGACCTCTGATCAGGAGCTTTTGAGGAGCGTGGAACCACCTCTTAATTGCTGGCGTTCTCAGATCCACCCTGACCTGGGGTGGTAGCACCTGTTAGGGTTCCAGCTATGGGTAAATAGTTAACCCCTAAACTGGGGTCAAACACTATTTCTTGTATTAAAACCTGTTTTTATGCTTTCATACTTTAAAAAAAAATTATTACCAGTTATACATTTTTTGAAAAAAATATTACCAGCAATAAAAAAAAAGTTGTCTGCATTAAATAACCCATTGAGGTTGGTATGCAGACCAAACCAAACCAAACCAAACCAAACAAGACAACACATCAAGAGAAAATGGCAGCAATTTTGGACACGTTCTTAATAAACTAAATGAACATCAAATGCCAATAAGAAAGGACAATATACAGCTATTAGCTGATCACAGACAAGGCATAGTGCTCAACAGAATAAGAATTGGACACACACACTTCACACACATACACACACACTTAACACACATACACACACACTTGATACACACATACACAGACTTGATACACACATATATACACATTTGATACACACATACACACACTTGATGCACGCATGCACACACACTTGATACATACATACGTACACACTTGATACACACATACGCACACACTTGACACACACACTTGATGCACACACACTTGATACACACATACACACACACTTGATACACACATACACACACACTTGATACACACATACGTACACACTTGATACACACATACGCACACACTTGACACACACATACACACACACTTGATACACACATACATGCTCAAGGCAGAAACTACATCTCAGTGTATTTACTGAAACCAATTTCTCACAGTCAAACATATCTTGATAGAATGTAAAAGTACAAAAAATATACGTAACAACTATAAAAAGCTCAAAATCTTAAAATATTCTTAAAAAAACATACCTACTTGCTCAAATAATAGGATATCTGAAGAAAATAAAATACATCCACCTTTTATAGAAAATAGAGCAAGCGTGTTGGACCATACAACATATCTTTTAAAATACTCCTTAACTATATAACTTGTGATATTTTTAAAACAATTTTAAAACCTCACAACCACGTGAAGTGTTCTGAAATATTCCTGAATAAAAATCTAGTTTCAGAAATAAATAACTCACAGAGGTTGATATGCTAGTAAAAGAAATCAATAATCAATCAATCAAATCCTGCTTTAATCTGCCTAGACTCAATATGTTTCTGTTCAAGAAATTGCTATCATGATTAGAATGAGTAAAAAGTGAACTTACTTTTAAATAGTACATTATTTAAATATTAATATAATAATGAAACAAACCAAAGTATAGGTAAAGCTTAAAAATGCAAATCTACCAACAAAAAGCCTTCCAAAAATCTACTAACACAAAGCTTGCCAAAAATCTACCAACACAAAACCTGCCAAAATGAAAACATTTGAGATGACAAAAGAAAATATATAGAAAAACCGAGAACTAATAAACAAGTAAACTACGCCAAAAGAAAAAAGAAAAACGATAAAAAAATTGATTGATTCTTTTACGGTTTATCAACCTTTTGAAGGTTATTTAAAGCCAGAAAATATTTCTAAACTGTAGGAATTTTTTTGGAGATCATTACAATATACTGATAGAAAGTCGTACTAATTAACCTATAGCTGGCCGAGGGGTAGGGCAAGAGGTGGATTCATATCTTTCCCAAGAGAATTTTGCGCCTAAGTGAATATAACGAATCCGGAACTAGGTTATCCGATCTCTAATTCCGAGCCGTTATCAATTACACAATCTGCACATCCATATTTAGAGCACCTGGTATTCTCAAGTGGTCATCCATCTAGGAACTGATGAGGTTCGAAGTTGCTTAACTTCGCTAATCGTACGAGAGCCGGCTTTTCATAAGCCGAAAATCAAACAAAAAGAAAAGGCAGACCAAAAGACAAACACCTACCTATACAATAACCTTAAGTACTCGGTGCCTAAACTAAAGCAATTAAGAGAGTTCACTAACTGTAACCAACAAAGATTCAGTTGAAACCGTTATTCTGGTATTCTTGTAATCGTAAAGCGACAACAACCTCAATAATATATTAAGTTATTCAGAAAATAATGTCCTATTTTAGAATAAAACTATTGTGTTTTAACATATTATTATAACAGTTACACAAAAATATATTACTTATTCCTGATCATTAAAACTTTCTTTTTGTTAATTTTATATAAATCTCTTTCCTAATTTAAAATAAAACTTTATATACGCCATCTTGAACATTAAAAAAGAAGGGATGAATTTATTTTTGTAGCATAAGTTTAACCTTGGTCATAATGATTGTCGAACTGCTGCCAACATTAACAGAGTATGGAGTGAAATACTCACTTGTGATCGGAGAGTACAGAGTTGGTTTCTGAAGGTCCGTAGTGAGGATACGACTTTTGAAGATTAAAGTGATAGACGACGTCCATTTACAATTCACAATCAACATTTGAAGACACTAATTGAACAAAACCCACAGCAGAGTGTCAGCGAAATGTCTCAGATAATGGTTGTCAACATTTCAACTTTATCGGACCATCACAAGAGAATTGGCAAGATGAAGAATGTCGATAAAGAGGTTCCACATGAACTCAGTGAAAGACAAAGATTTGGACATTTTGAAGAGTGTCCGATGCTGCATCTGCGAAATTCGAATGAAGTATTTCTTGACCGAATAGTGACATGTGATAAGAAGTGAATCCAGTATCTTTAAACGATCGGCTCAGTGGCGAAGGAGCAGAACACTTTCCGAAACATAAATTGCAGCTACAGAAAATTATAGTGACTGTCTGATAGTTTGCTATAGGCATTATCAATTACAGCCTTCTGAAATCTAACCAGAGCATCACTATCAAACTTTACTGCCTACAGCTGGATGAAATGCGCATTCAGTTAAGCACAATTCAGCCGACACTGGTTAATTGATGAGGTTCAATTGTCGGTTTCATGTTGCCATGATGACACTACATAGGCTCACCGACTTGGGATACGAGACTTTGCCATATTTACCATATTCTTCTAATCTCTCGCCCACTTATCACCACTCTTTCAAATATCTTGGCAATTTTTAAGCCAAAAGACATTCCGTTGCAAAGAAGATGCAGAAACTGTATTTAAAGATTCCTTGGAGCCAAAATCTTTTATCGCAAAGGCATAAATAACCTTGCAACTCGATGACAGAAGTGTATACATGTTCCTATTTTGACTACATACTTTAAATACATTAACTCAGTAATAAAAATTGTTTCTAAAATCGGACATTATTTTCCGAACAACCTAACAATGATGAATATTTCATTTAAATAAATGATCTGCTTTCTGATAATACGCAAAGCTGTAAATTTATTGTTGTGCTTATTGTTTATTTACTTGTAAAACTGTCACCTTAATAGGCGATTGAAGAAATCAAATAAGTTTGAAAAACTACAAACTGTCTTGAATATTTTTCCTTCATATTTAAGAACTGACACTAAACAGATAACTTAGCTATAATACAGTTTTAACTTATATAGACACTTTTTTTATATCTTACCGACCCAAATAAGGTGACTAGATTAATTTCTTGGATTATAAATTAATTATTATCCTGTTTGCCTGATATTCTGAAACGAAAATTATATGTTGATTTTTTGAAGGAATTTTATCATCTTCGTTTTTATTATCCCAACGATTCGACAACTGTACCAATTATGACATCTATGTCAACAAATCTCATTTGAAAGAGAACCAAACAAAATTTGTGCACCATCATAAAATTTCGTTACGTTACAAGATCCGTAAAAATAGCCTGACGGAGACCAACCTTTTCACATTTGTTTTGGTTTTAGAATTTTATTTCTCCTAGACTGGCTGCCACCCAAGGCTAGAGAGAAGAGTCTACTCTGTTACTTTACCCATAGTAGAAGAGCGAAGAGATGGAATCGTTCCTTTCCCAAAAATATTTCTGTGAAAGTGAACGCAATAGACTAGCCTGGAATTTGAAATTGGATCGCCGGGACTGTTTTTGCAACCTTATTTCGTGACCCTATTTATTACACTGATGGCACATTCTAGAAATCTTACAAGACATGAATAATATAATGATTATATTCAACAGAATGTTGATGATTTTATTCAACCGAATTTTGATGAATTTAGCTTAGTACAAGGCTAAGTATCAAACTCGTTATATAGCATTAATGGTCTGCTCTCTAACGATTGTCTCACAGTAAGACATACTTTTGAAGGCACTCGTGAAAAACGAAATCATAACACGAGCTTTCTAACCATCACTATATAGTAAGTTCTCTATATTCTGACAGGCAACTCATCTACAACAGTAGCAGTGATATTTCTTCTAGGGCAAAATAGCCTGAAAGAGTAAATCCTTTCTCGGCCTGGTTTGGAATTCGGTTTTCTATAAGACCTATCGATCTACCAAGGTTAAAGATCCAGTCTATCTTACGATTTCATTTATAACTAGAACTTTGAATCCTCGATTTCATTTTTGGCAACGATAAACATTACGCCAAACCCACCTCCGTTGGAGTAAAGAAAAGTTCTATTAAGAAACATCAATATCATATTGTTGGAGGCTTCTGTTCTTCAACGAGTTCGCTTGATAAGATTCGTTTGTTTTGTCTCTTGTTTCTTGTGTCTCTCCGCATTTACGCAGCTCCATAGCGATCAGATCATAAATTATTCTCCTTCGACTATTTCATAATGACTAAATCCGATATTATGATGGAAAACTGGTTTAAATTACACTTCAACTTTCGAACCTTTATTCCAGATATCAATAAGGCTTACTCCAAGAACAGACAAAAGACGATGAAATAGAATCCTGTGAATAAATCTGTAATGGAAAGGCTTCCTTCTTTTTACTCGCTTCCCATATTTAAGAAACCAACAGGAAACTGTAAATTGGTTTTATTTGATATATAAATGTAGCCTTTTCGGAATGGGATTCATTTTGTTCTTGTTTACAGGCAAGAAAGGTGCACAGAAAAAAAAAGGTACCTGGTCCCTGGATATCTAAACAGCATGGTAGCATTTCCCATTGAGCATTTAATGGGAATGTTGAGAGTTGCCTTGATGTATTTGTGGTACAGGTTATTTTATTTTTACCCATCCGTAAGCGTGTGGGGACACTCATTAAATGCGTCACTGTTTTATATTTGCCCTTCTGAAGAGAATAAATCCTAATACTTTTCTAATCACTTACTCTTGTTTTCGGTCAGTATAAATGACAAATTTAAAGCAGATATGTTTACTCTGTGGAAATCCAAACTTTGTAGCAGCACTTCCCCATTGCCCTAAAGTATGAGGCCCGTGTGCCGCTCTGTTGCCTTTTGCTGTAAAAGTTTCGGAACCGGAGTAAATTTTGTCTTTAACCACATGTAAATTTATTTTGTTATGATCGTGGGTAATACGGAATGATATTTTATTTCTTTTACCAAAAAAAAAAAAAAAATTGCAATATGAGCACTGGTAAAAATGGTTGCTGAAGACATTAGATTTATAATACCCAGAAATTCATACACAGATGTCCTCATGGAAAAAGGCGTTGGTTAGATCCAGTGACAGGGCCCAAAGACTGTGAGTTCAATACCCAGTTAAGGCAGTGGAGAACTTTCAGAGTGAAAATTAAAAGGAGATAACTGATAACTGACATCCATTAACGTGGAACTAGAACAGTCTACCCCAGTGAGCTAAATAAAGGGTTCTGTTCGACATTCCAACCACCTGAAGAAGGCCGGAGCGTACAACGGCCGAAATGTTGTGATGAACATGGCGACAAAGATGAGGACAATAGTCCGAATAATGTAAATAATTTTATTTCTGTTGAACCAGAATGCCTTTGTTGAGACTATCAATGAATAAGGCTTTCTCGTACAACACAAATAAAATATCACTTCCCTATTACTAACGATCATGAATTAAATATTAGCTCAGGTCATAAATAATTTCTGTTTCTGTTATATTCTATAAAATTATATATTCACTATTATTTGCAATGAATTGTTACCACTTGCGTGATTAAAATTCCGTAGGTTTTGGGATGAAAAAACTTTCATTGATTCTGGTTTTCATCAAATAACACTTCCTCCATCAAAGCATTTTGCAACGATCGAAAAAGATAATAATTGATAGGTGTGGGGTCAGATGAATATAGCGAGTTAAACAGAACAACCTAACCGGCTTTCTCATCGAGGAGAACAACAATTTTATTTTCAATTGATGAGAACACGGCGCTCTTCGACCAAATATTTATAGACACGTTGCAGCTGCTGGAAGTATAACTGTGCATTTAGCGTTTCATTGCGTCTTAAGAACTTTAAATGAATAATAAACCGTCGTTTCCCACCAGACGCACAACATTCTTCCCCTGAAATTTTGGGGTTGGTTGTGGAGATTTATCTTTTGAGTTGAACATTGTCGATTGTAAACCAATTTTCATAAGCTGCTGTGATATACACTGGCATGCAATAGTTTTGAGTCACCCATATAAAATGATTATACACTTTTATTTTAAGTTAAAATTGTTTAGTATTTTAAGTAGTGGCTGTAGACCTTGCGAATTGGAAAAGTTGTTGCATTTTTATTTATAGTGTAACAGAATATAATCGTTTAAAGCGCTTGATGATGAAAAAAAGTTAATCGAAAAGTATTTGTCCAATGAAAGATCTGAGATAATAAAGTCATGTTAATATGCATGAATTGTCCTATCCTATTAACACGAGTATAAGGTGCCTTAACAAGTCATTATAACTGAAGATTAGTTTGCTATTTTACACTGGTACCGTAGTTAAATGTTCTACTGAAACAAAGATGAAGGTTGCGATTTTGAAAGGGAAGATGACCAAACGAGAGAAAGCCAGACAGGTAAGAATCCAAAGACGTTTGATTTTACTGGAAGTGTTTTAAATGCAATGAAAAGAGAGGGTTTGAGAATCTCGGTAAGCAATTTAAACTTAACAGTGAGACACAAAAATAAAATCCATTTTAACTTGAAACAAGAGCTGAGTGTGGACATTTTTTCTGTTGGTTTTTTTCCTGCATAAATATACTTAAGGCAGTCTATCATCTACCATAAGTCATTACCGAAAATGCAATTTCTTTTCTGGACCTCAAAGATCATTAAATGTAAAGAGAAAAGCAATCACTCTCGATTTGGGGGTAAAATTAACAATAGTAAATAGTAATTTATTTAGCAATGTTCCAAAAGTTTTTCACCCCAGCGTATTTACGGAACGGTTAGTTAAGATGATCCATCTTCCATAACAATTGTTTACTAAAACGAGAGTTACTTATGACTTAACTTAATAAGATCACAAATCACAAAATAAGTTATAAATAATCATAGTAAAATCAAATATTACAAATTACTAAAATTCACATGGTATATTTATCATATAAGTCTAAGAGCGCCATATTTTTTACCGAGATCGAATGGTTAATATCAATTTTATTGTGAAAACAGTAAAATCTGAGAGATGCAAATAGACCTAAATAGATTGATGTTGATAGAAGCAAACGTAGATTATAAAGTGAGTATATTGCGTTTTTATTGTTAGTATTTCTATTTTCTGCTTGACCGTCGCAATGCAGGCAATGTTTTTGCATGGGACATGAAACAAGTTTAGCTCAATAAATGAGTTACGAGTCTCTTCTGTCATTCAAATGTTTTTATCTGATCCAAGAAAAGCTATCATCAGATGGTCTGCCAACAAACATGGCGACAAGATGCAGACAAATTCGATTCATTAACAGCGTGTTTATGCCTATTGCTTGACGTGAATGATTGTCATGATTAGTACATATATTTTTGATCCTGTTTTAAAAGGAACGCAGATAAATAAAATAACCCAGTCATTTTTGTCTGAATTTCTAAGACGAGGAATTATTGGATTATTATGAATTGATTTCCCAGCCTGGAGTCTGCATCTTGGTTGTTATCGTAACAACCTTTCGTCCGCAGTACATACCGGTCTTCTTCAGCTGTCTGTCGTACAAGACAGACACTATTCCGAGCAAATCCAATAATTATATCGAAAAAGTAAATTGTAAATGTCAGAACAAAAGAAATCATTTAGGGAAATATTGTTTTAAAAGCAACAAAATTAACTACAATGATCTGAAAATTATATGGAATAATGAAACATTTAATTTCAGAAATATGAGCAGTACAGTAACACAGAAAATTCATCATCCGAAACGCTAAGAAAAATGGCATACAGTAGCCCCAGTAATATATGGAATACTAAAACGTGTAATATCAGAAATTTAAAACTAACTGGCCAAAGATTCAAATTTATCGGAAACCTTTCTTTTTCTGTGTGAATTCAGGACATGAGTGATCATGGCTGTCCACAAATTTATCCCCCTTCCCAGCTAACACTTTCTTGCAACTTTATATTTTGGTTGTAGGATATGTGAGGTTGTGGTGACGTTATTCTAACGGGCAATCAACTATTTTTTTAACCACTAAACTGACTGCTCACCCACAATACTGTCACAACGTCATGGTAAATTTGCGAAGTGCTTAGCTGAAAAATCACTCACTGGTCAATTATCACATCAGAATACTTTTTCCTTCAATAAATATGTATATGTTATAAGATTTAATTCCCTCTTAGATGCTGAATTCCCGTTCTACTATCTTCTTGGAATTTATTAACCATTTTCTCTCAATGTAACATACCAAGTTAAGAATGCGGGCACTCTATGGGGAGTCCACAAAAAACGATTTAGAGCTTCTTTAGTAAGGTCATTTTATTATCAGGGTCGAGACAATATTTGAACATTTACCATCCATCTTTGTCACTGTTCTCTCATCCATGACGTAAATTATTTGCCATTTCCTTCTACCCCTCCTTCTTTTAATATGTCCAGTGAATATTAAATTCTTCAAGCTAGACTCTTTTTTTCTCCTAGACTGGTTGCCACTCAAGTTTAGAGAGCCCTGTCTACATTGCTATTTAATGTATACATGGGGAAAGGTTGATTCATGCCTTTTCAAATGTCATTCGTGTGAAGTGAATCAAAAAGAATTTGGCTGGAATTTGAATTCAGCTCACTGATTTCCCCTTTTGTCTCGATAACCATTATGCCACCCATGGAACCAAATAATTAAAAAAAAGAGTCGCCTATTCCACGGATCCGGGTATTTCATTTTTGTGCTATACCCATCCTTTCTTGATTCCCGTGTTTATGCGTTTAGTGGCTGGCAAAACCGATCCTTTCATGGATAATTCATCCACAACTCCACTGCCTCTGATCATTGGAGTTGATTCTAATTTGATTTGGTCAGTCTTTTGTCTTTGACGCTTATCTTCTATGTTTCTATGCCGTTCATGATCGAAACAATTTTAAACAGTCAAAGTATTTCGACGCCAGAGTGAATGATTTCATGCAAGTTGATTACCTTTTTATAATTTGTTTCAGTTAATCATTACAGTGATGCATTACGGTGACCGTAGGGCATTTGATTTCATTGTGTAGGATTTGCGACGGGAGTCTGTCGCTATTCATGCAAAGTGCTGTCCATTGATGGTGTCATTTGCTGATGGTGGCTTCGATGATAATGGTTTCAGCTTTCTCAAGGACTGAAATATTGAAAACATAATCCTTCCAGTTATGGTTCATAATTGATCGAAGATTTTGCTGATGATATTCCAGATTCTTGGTTTTTGTCTGAGTGTCGGGATTGCAAGCATTACACAACAACAACACATCGTTTAAATGAAACATAAAACGGTTATTTTCTGAAAGAAAAGTAGAAACAGAACGTCAGTTAAAATAGCATTTATATATTCTTTTCAGAAATATACAATATCAATAAAAGGTTCAATTTTTCTTGCAGTGAATTTTGTTTTATTAAGTAATTAGGTGTTCTTAGTGCACAGGTTGACAGACTTACTTTATGACGATCAGCTTAATTTTTCTGTCAGTGCGTGAACAATACCTTAGTCGGTGGCTGCTAGCTGTCAATCCCTTCCATTTTGTCCTTGTGTGTATGTGTGTGTGTGTGTGGAACAGGCCTCCGAAATTGTTTTGAACCTCGAGAAGCAGTATGCTTCAAATTTTATACCCGTGAGGGGGATCCGAAATCTAATTTCATATGAAGATGTGAACTTTTTTTATACAAAGTTTTCATTAGCTAGAAAATAAATTCACACTGGTTTGCGAAAATCTTTTTCTCGAATTTGCTGGAATGGTGAAGGGAGTTAATATTGTTATTTTCTAAATTGTTAAAAAACACGAGGTCTACAACTACGCCCACAAGTATTTTGGCAGTATTTGCCTCAGTAATGATTGTTTATCAAGCTTTCTGATAGGATTTTATTGGTTGAAATATATATATATATAGATAGAGAATTGAATTCCTGTAAATTACAAAATTTAAAATTGGTAGAAAATAAAAAAAACGAGGTGCCTTTTATTTTTACAAGCAGAATCTAGATAGAAAGAAGGATTTTGTCGAAAACATTTGACATGTGTTAATTTTCTCGTGATTATATCTTGTAATAATGTAGGAATTTGTCAAAATAGATTTCCCCAGAAGCTAAATCTTTTTTTAAAAAAAATAAATTCTCGTTTTAATTTAAATTTCTTATCATTGTGCAAAAGTAAATGAGCCAATAAATAAATAAATAAATAAATAGGCAAAACATTGTGAATTCTACGAACATATGCCAACAGAGAACTTTATTCTTAGCGGAGCATCATTTGTGTACTGTTTGTTAAATCACTCTCATTAAAGCAGAAGAGATGATCATGGACACTATAAAAAGACAATATCATACAGTAATACTGAAATTAATACTTGTGTTTAAGAAAAAGGAATAAATAAAAAAATAACACTTATTAAAAGAAGTGGTGAAAGTTTGTGATGAAATAACATCCGATGAAATTACTTTAGCGTCGACAAAAAACAAAGAAATTAACCGGAAGCTTTTCTCTGATCAAAAAGAAAGCTTTGTCTGCAAATATTTGCAAGATAAAATTATCGAATGTTATGTGGACTGCACTGTCAATGAAATATGTTACAAGATACATTGAAACACTCTCTTAAGATTGGTGTCAATAATTGAATTCTTTTTGTTGACCTTTGGATGAATCTGCAGACAAATGTTCTATCGCGCAGTTAAGCATTTTTAATAAAACGATTCGATGCCAACTCCATAGTTGAACGAACAGAATAAGTGATAATGGTCATTTTATTAAATATATTAAATAACAAAAAAGACAAAAAAACAAAAAACAAAAACATATTATCGCGAAAAGCTATTTCGTAATTTATTCGTAATTTAAATTTTATTATTATTTTTAATATTTTTTACTATAGGAGTCTAACGATCGGTAGTCCTCTATAATAAAACTATTTTCATTATTTACTTATTTTCCTTGAACAATTATGAAGATGACGATGAAGATGCCATGAAACTATCGATTCAAAATAAATTCATTATTGAAAATAAAATTTGACGATCTTCCCTTAGTTTTAAATGATTTTCACATGATACATTTTTGGCAATCATTACTCAGTGAACATTTTTCAAAACTAAGAAAATTCTTGTAAATTTTTATTTATCATTTCAGACATATGTGAAAAAGAATTGCCGAAGTTCATAAAAAACGAAAAGAGATCGTAATTGATCGATTCGTATGTGGACAGTTCTCTTCATTCTGTAACCAATTTAACTCCAAGCACACACACACAAAAAAAAAAAAAAAAAAAACTTGGCTAAGACGCAAAGATATAAATGCCTCATGGAAATAAGAAATGTCGACTTTGTTTCTAAGGCTTCAGTACGAAATCGGATAAACCCTTCATGAACAATTGACAAAAAAGTTTTTTTCTTGTCATGGAATTAAAAATCCAAAATATAAACTGCGAAAAATAAAACTAACTAAATTATCAGCTTAATTAAAAGGTAAGTTTAATCATAGTAATATTTTTGGACATCATTTTCAAATGATTAATATTTTATTTGGCATTTAAGTTCTACAAAATGGATTTTCTGAAAATCATTTTTGCTAGGAATTTCCAGTGTTTAAAATAGAATTCCGTTATATAAACCTACACTGACGTGCCATATTAAACACACTCACACACACATTCACACACAAACACAGATAACTCGTGTGAAACACATAATACCAATCAGAATTAAGTGATATTCATAGGTACATACTAAAAAAACAAAATATGAACACGTGACATCTACCCGTCCAATGAAAATAAACAATGTAGAATAAAGAAAAAATATCTGCCCTATTCCCCAAGATGTCTGACGTAAATGGATAAATATCGAAACATGTCAAATTTATAAAAGTTTTCCGACATGATGTTTTGTAAGATGAGGTTTTAATCTTAAATCATTTTCAATATTTTCAATTATGAATGAAGATGAATTTTAATGCAGCTTAGAAGGATATAGAATCCGAAAGGAACGGGAGAAATGCGTCAAAAATAAAAAAAAGCTTTTTCCATTTTGCCTCATTGCTCAACGTAAACTTTAATATAATTTTGTACCTGTAAATGAAGATACAATTATAATTACGAATTTTTTCATGATCTAAAACCAAATCAAATTTATATTTCCTATCATCAACATTGAATAGATCTTAATCAGTTATATGCAAATTTATCTTGCTTATCACCTAACAAATAAATGTTTACTAGCTCACTTCGGGCCAGAGGGACTTTCTCTTTCTTAAGGATTTTTATCATATACTCTATAATAATAATAATAATAATAATAATAATAATAATAATAATAATAATAATAAAAATCTGCAACTTCTACGGGAAGAAAACTGAAAGAAACTGGTATGAACACCACCCAGACCCGGTTACGGAGATAGGACCTGTTACAATTCTATGGGACTACACAATACACACTGACAGAACAATCAAGGCCAACCGGCCAGATATTGTTATTAAAGACCACAAACAAAAACGGTGCCTCCTTATTGATATGGCAGTCCCTGCTGACTGCAATGTATCTTTGAAGATATTCAAAAAGTTATCAAAGTACATGGACCTTGAAATAGAAATCTCGAAAATGTGGCATATGGGAACATCAACAATCCCTGTTGTAGTTGGAACCCTAGGACTGGTTGGAAAAGATTGCAGTAGACTAATTGAAGGGATTCCTGGAAGTCCATGCCTCAAGGAGATACAAAAAATTGTTCTGACAAGTACAGCCCACACCTTACGAAGGGCTTTATCTATGTAATTTTTTTTTTCAGTGGAAAGTGTCATGACGCCATTTCTAAACTTAGATCCCTAGGCGGGACCCGGAAAGAAATGTGTAAACGCCAGAAATAAAAAAAAATAAAAAAAAAATAATAATAATACAATCTAGGATTTTTACTGATAAAATTAACTCTATTTTCACGTGTAAAAAATAATTCTGATTTTTAAAATCCATAAAAATAAAATTAGACACTGGATGCTAGCACGAAATAATAGAAATAAAAATGAAATTTTATCAGTTTGATATCGCTTATTTACTTATGAGGTATTCCATTTTTATGATAGCTTCGTTCATTGGCGTCGAGTACTGCCTCTTTTACCATGATAACGTAATATCTCATGACAAAGAAAAAACGATCAAGTTGTGTGAGTGAAAAATATATAAAGTTACATTGTGTTTTATATTATAGATTAGATATGACAGTTTATTACAGTTAAGTCATATATATATATATATATATATATATATATATATATGCAAGTGTGTATGCATATTTGCGTGCATGAAAGTTATTAGATGGAAAAGCAAGTGCGTGCACGCGAGGGGGAGAGAGATTGGTGGGGAATATCTGGTAATTGCTCGTGTGGATAGGAAAGATCATATCTCGTGATAGTGAGAGCATTTATTAATAATTTTACAGTCATTTTTTTTTCGTTTCAACATTGCGTGCTGACCGATCATTTGTATCATTGTACCAATTTCATTTCAAATGACTAATTTCCTGCGTCTCTTTACTCATGCAGCTTTGGATATTTTTTTTGTTGATTTTCGACGGCGACGAAGGCAAAATTATAATCTCTTCCCGACAATTCTCCTCGAGTTAGCCTTGATTCCTGATTGCTTCATATTAGAAGTAGCATATGTTATATATTATATATATTTCTGGCAATCAGTAATGATTGTTTCAAATTTTAAACACTCCCTTTATTCCTGAAAATGAATGAATTTGTATTAAAAAAAAACATTTGTAATGTATTTATATTCTACATATAAAATAACTCCTAATTTTCTATGCCCAATGTATGAACTTTCAAAACTTGTTGAAACAAATCTCAGATAAATTTACCAAAGTTAATGAATAATCAAATTCGACTTTTAAACATTAATGCTACTAATTTACGTTAATTCATAATATGAGTGACCTTGAAGGATTGCTTTCATTTGATGACGAAATGATCCCCAAATAATGCTATTTCCTTTTTCTTTGAACCATACGTTACTCCTAGCTGAGATGACCGGTTACAGCTATTCCAGAATATTTAATATCATATAAATACATTATTCCAAAACATTACTGGCTTATTGAGGTGACTTAAAGTTACTTAATCTCCAGTGAAAGACGCCACACAGAACTGTTGCGAAAACTCAAACATTAGAAACAAAAATAATGATAATAAATTAGAAACAGATATCGCTCAGCAGAACTGTTTCATAATTGCGATAGCAAAGTTAGCAAATGAAAGAACACAAATTAACAAATATGCAAAGCAGGATGGGAAATAAGACTAAATAAAGAATTGAAAAATAACATAGAAAAGCTAAATTACTACAAATGAGGATAAAATATGAAGCTCCAATTGTAAAATGAATAAATATTAATGACTACAAAAACACGAATAACTATAAAAAGGAATAAATGAAAATAGTTTAGCCTAAGAAGGTAAATTTAAGAAATGCCAACACAGGATTCAGCATTGAAATAAAATACCCAGGAATAATCAAAACAACTGACATAGGAAATATAGGTTCTCCAGAGTTCATAAGAACGGATACAACAGAGGGGGGGGGTTTACCAACGACAGGGAAGCAAGACGCAGTAAAGCGTTTATTGTAGAGCTTAGAGAGAACAGGATCCAGTTCAGGAATACACTTCTTTTGGACAATTGCAGGGATATCATGGAGTGAACATACTTCGTAGGGATCAGGTTAATAGATGATAGGAGAAACCATCGACACATATCAGACAGTAGAAAATCAATTCTAAGTGGAAATTTAGGCAAAGTTACTCCAGATAAGCGGAGAGTAAAAGTGGAACAAAAGTTACGAGTAAAACATTTTACGTTATCAGCAGAAGATGCTAAAACTTGAAACAGAATGAAGAGAGGAATAATTAAGAACTCTCCCTTATTTAACTCCCTATTTCAGTAGTTACGAAAATCAAACATATGAGATGATATACACTGAATCATTCTATCAACAAAGACTTAGCCTCATTGAGGAAGCGTATATCCTTATTAGAAGCGAACAAAAAGACGTATCTGTTGTGATCAGAACTATCATGTTGGTACAGGCTTAAAAAAAGATCACCGTGGGCTATATTGGGTGAATGAGCACTTGAAAACCAAGGAGAAGATTGTGGTTTCATTTGGTATTTCCGAGATTGTACATAAGAATCGATACCAGTTTTTACCTTAGAAGAAACCTCAGTAGCACAATTTTCAATATTTTTATTAAAGATTTCACTCCAAGGAACATCGTGAAGAACATCGCTGGTAACAGAAAGAAGTCTTGTGAAGTAGGGATTCCTGAGTCAAAAGAAATATCAACAGACACTACAGCATGATCCGAATCGGCATGAGGAGAGAAATGTTCAACAAAGGCCAGGAAAGCAGGTAAGAAATAAATCTAGTAAAGACTCATGTTTGTAGGAATTATTACAGCAAACCCGGTTGGAAAATGTACTATTTGACTGAGAGATTAAACAACTAAAAAACTCTAAATCTAAATGCCTACAGCATCTGTAAGATTTGAATAATTAAGCCACTTGATATGATGAGCATTAAAAGCAGTAAACATGTTCGAAAGAACATTTTCTAGACTGTCAGATATTTTTGTTTAACATTCTAGAAATAGGGCACTATGAAGTAAAAACATCTAACCTTGTGAAATAATGCAAGTCGAAAGCCCATGAAGAAACTGAAGGGGATTCAAGAGATAATTCCTTTGTCATTGGAAGATTTTCCAGAATATAATCACCAAGGCCATGCATATGAACACCAGACTCTTTTCGACAAAGAGGAATATATCCTGGAAGAGATAATTCGGTAGTAGAGATAGAAGAATTTAAATTAGTTTCGAAGAGCTCTAAGATATCTGGAGAACTTTTCACGAGAAAGGATTCTTCATTCCAGAAATTGGTACGAATTTTGCAGAAAGTGTGAGGGGCTTGGTTGATTTTTGTGAGTTGGTTTATGTTGATTATTTATAATGGTTGCAGTCATAAGAATTTTAATTTAATTTTAATTAATTAATTCTAATTTTATAAGAATTTTAAGATGTAATAACAATGAGAAAGACGTCAATGAATTTTCATAATTGAAAAGAAAACTGCTTAATTGCTTAATCGATAATTACGGGTGGAAATACTTCAAAATAATTCGATTCATGTTATCCATGAAGGAGAATCTATTATTTATGGTCAAATATGTATATCCTATAAATATTTTTCTTCTACGTGCCTTGTTCCTTCATAGGTCTCCACAACTTCCTATTCTTTGCAGCTCTTAGTAATGTCTGTCTCTTTATCATCTCTCCAATTCACTGTTCGGGCATCCATCCACATAAATTTTTCAGATCACTGTCTTCTTTGCCTTCGACATGTTCCATGAATGTCATATTTTCTTACCCTTCTTTCTTTATTACGTGTCCTAGAGATTTTAACTGTTTCTTTCTGATCCCAAGTGTGTCCTTTTTCTATTTGTCAAAATTATTACACCTGTTCATTATATTTTCACTGACCGTTGTCGGAGTTAACTCCTCCTTCAGTCCGTTAACCCTTTCACCAGGGGTCTCTCTTCCTTGGCTATAAATAGCCGATAACCCTTCGCCTCTATCTCTTTTTCCTTCAGGCCCGTGCACCGACACCTTGAGGTAAATCTATCACTTTTTCCTTCAGGATTTCAGCTATCAACCTCGAAATGTAGGCGATAACAAGGGATAGCGTGGAAACACGCTAAGCACAATACACACACACGCACGCACATACAGAATATTCACACACGCACGCACATACAGAATATTCACACACACTTTGTCCTTTGTACTGTTTCCATGTATTGTAACTTGTTATTAATATATATTTGTATATACATATATTATCGGTCTTGTGTTTTGTTTGCTTTCTTTGCCTTCTTCTTTGGACTTAATCAAAGTCTAACCTTTTTATGTAGTTGGGCCCGGCGGGCAGGAGTATCTGAACCTTACATGCGTTTCTTCTACGTCTGACTTCTATCAACAACATAACAGCCACGGCCCCTCTACACCGTTTAATCGACGCCTGTTCGGAGCCATTGCTATATGAATGCCAAATAGGAAACTTCATTTTGCAGGCTAATAATTTTGGCAATTCTTGTTGAAATAACCTCAAATTCTCATAGAATATGTAGAAACAGATCAGGATTTTATATTTAATGTTTTATTTTTGTTCTCATTTCAGTTTTAGCCATGCCATTCACTCGCAAAGAGAAGTCATTTTGTGTCTTGGAATATGCTCGCACAGAAAGAAAACTTAAATTTAAATTAAAACATTTTAGCGTTCGATGGATTACGCTGTATAACAAAATTATAAAAATTAACATATATTACGAGTTAACGCCAACATTAGTTTTCGTCTAACAAAACGAAACGGGTGCGAAATTCAACATATTTTTTAATAAGGAGAATGTAGATATTCATTTCTAGAAATAGCATATATTACGGGCAAATAAAATGTAATTGGTATTAAAATAATCACCAAACTTTGGTAATTTCAAGAATGTGGAAAAATTCTTGTAAAAAGGGATGTAACTAATGCCAACATTATGTTTCATCTAAATTCGTTAGAATGTAATTATTTTGAGATTGTGGAATCATTTGCAAAAAAAAAAAAATGAAAACACTGAATGAAATATAAAAAAAATCGACATAATAAAATCTCTTTTACATTGTGTGTTTTTAGAAATAGCTAAAAATACCCTAATTTCAAATTTACAAGCTGAAATTCATGAAAATCTGAATAAATATCTTTCCCAAACGCACCCGTTTCGTTTTGTTAGACGAAAACTAATGTTGGCGTTAACTCGTAATATATGTTAATTTTTATAATTTTGTTATACAGCGTAATCCATCGAACGCTAAAATGTTTTAATTTAAATTTAAACTTAAGTTTTCTTTCTGTGCGAGCATATTCCAAGACACAAAATGACTTCTCTTTGCGAGTGAATGGCATGGCTAAAACTGAAATGAGAACAAAAATAAAACATTAAATATAAAATCCTGATCTGTTTCTACATATTCTATGAGAATTTGTGGTTATTTCAACAAGAATTGCCAAAATTATTAGCCTGCAAAATGAAGTCATATTGTTTTGGACACCCTCTCTCTCTCTGTTTCTCTGTCTCTGTCTCTCTCTCTCTATATATATATATATATATATATATATATATATATATATATATATATATATATATATATATATATATATGCACACACACACACAAACACATATATATATATGTGTGTGTGTGTGTGTTTCAAGGCTTTCAAAACTGAGAACGGGTGCTCATTGTGCCATGAAGTCTTCAAACAATCGTCTCTGGTTTTGAATTCAGTTTTCCTTTGCCACCCAAATGAAGAGAGCCAATATTTACTCTAATATTCGACCCATAGCTGAAGTAAGTTGAATTCCTGCCTTTTTGTTAAGCGTATTAGAGCGAAACAAAGTTTTAATTCAAAGCCATTAGATTAAATTTAATATTTACAATTAGCAAAATACTTCTATGTATTTCAAATTGAATTTAAATTGATTGGAATTAATGCTTTTCTACTTATGAGTAAAAATACTATTTTACAGCTGGGTATAAAACACTTGTGTATACGAATTATATACACGCACATAGAAACTCAAACTCATGCATATATATATATATATATATATATATATATATATATATATATATATATATATAATATATGCATATACATATTTCTACTTATATATTTGCATGTATCTACTTTATTTTCATTATCTGCATATCTCGGTGATTATCTGTCTACTTATCTATGTCTATTATCTATCTCTTTAGCTAGCTAAGTAGCTATTTTCATTATCTATCCCTGTTCATTATCTCTCTCAGTAATTATCTATCTATCTATCTATCTATCTATCTATCTATCTATCTATCTATCTATCTATCTATCACAATCTCTTATTTATCTTTTGTCACTTTTCCTTATTTTTCAGCTATGGCATAGCATCTAAAGCGAACTGCTTGGAACCCATGGAGATCCCGATCAATCGGGTCATTCCATCGCATTTAGGGCGGAGTTGAGGGGACGTGTTGAGGGTGGTGGCTTCCGAGTCAACAGCATCGATATCGACAGTCAGTCATGACCTTGCACCCAGTGCCCCCGAATGTTAATAAAGAACGCTAGCAGACAGACGCACCAATCAGGACGAAGTTCATTTGGGCAGGCTAGGAGGATAGAGGTGGCAAGTGTGTGTGTGTGGGGGGGGGGGCAGGAAATCTTGAAGAAACGTAAAATGTTTCGTGTCTTGAAATAAACAACTTGATAAAAAAAAACAAACAAACTATTTTCTCGGAGTGAACTAAAAAAGAAAGCTGAAAATGATTCGGGATTTATTCATTGTCATACGTGCATAATTGTGAGGTTGCGTGCAAAGATATATATATATATATATATATATATATATATATATATATATATATATATATATATGTGTGTGTGTGTGTGTGTGTTGTATCTACATATTTGTGTCTAATATATCTTTTTGTCTTGTCTGCGTATGTATTTTCTTTTTTTTTTTTTTTAAATCGGTATCACCCATGCAAGGTAGTAAAGCCACTAAGACACAAGGGATTACAGGGTGTGGGGGAATTAGGAACAGAAACATTAATAATGAGCGGGAAGAGAATAGAGCAATCAGGAGGACATTAAATAGCGGATGACATTGCATTTAAATTTTTGCGGATTAAAGATAGCTGAAAAGCATGGAGCCGGAAAGGAGTTCCACACGCAAGAAGTGCGAGAAAAGAAACTGTTAGCATAGAACTTAGGGATAATCACCAAGCCTGCTCAACTGTAAATTGCTGAGATCTTGACGCCAATCTAGTATTGTGCTTAAATTAAAAAAAAAGTCTGGGTATGGTAGCGAAGAGCTAATTTGAACAATTACTATGGTAGTATTTATAAAAAAGACACAACTATACGGTGATGGGAAAGTGACTGAAGCCGAGCCGTCAGATCAGGACCAATAATATTGTTGATTCTTGGATTTTATCAAGGAGCTGAAGGTTAAATAGGAGGGACACCGGGCCATATATGGCAGCAATATTCTAATCGTGGACGACTGGTAGACTTATCCATATATAAGATAGATTCTGGAGAGAAAAATTATTTCACATAACCGACCTTCTTAGCAGTTGACCTAGCAATGGATTCAATATAGTCTTTCCACTTCATGTCAGCTGAGAATGTTAGCCCAAGAAGTCGCGACGAGTTACTTACCCGGAGATTAGCATCATTTATGTACTAGGTGCTACCAAAAAGCTTAGTGAGTATAATAGCGTACGAACTGATATTAGTATAGACTTTGCCACTCACCTTTGTGCGTAGTACTTTTGCTGGGATCGCTCATACATGTCCAACGATATTACTCCGAATGAGACGATGGAAAATTGGTTTTATGTAAATTTTTGATGTTCAAAAACTTTGCTTTTCTCTAATTTAGTTTCTTTATGTATTAAGCACAAAACAACCTTTTGCTCCATCTGTTATTCTTTCTTCCTGCTATATATCCTGCTCGTCTCTATTTTTGTCGCTTACTCACTTCAATGATGTCTCTTATCTTGATCCATACTTTCATTTTACGCAAACGTACTCAGCTGACAGTGAAAATACCTCATACATTGCATTTTATTATCTATTTAACATATTGGATGTTAATTATTACATAGTAGTTTATATTATATAGTAGTTTATATTATACAATAGTTTATATTATACAGTTGTTTATATTATACAATAGTTTATATTATACAGTTGTTTATTTTATATAGTAGTTTATATTATACAGTAGTTTATATTATACAGTTGTTTATATTATATAGTAGTTTATATTATACAGTTGTGTACATTATACAGTAGTTTATATTATACAGTTGTTTATATTATACAATAGTTTATATTATACAATAGTTTATATTATACAGTTGTTTATATTATATAGTAGTTTATATTATACAATAGTTTATATTATACAGTTGTTTATATTATATAGTAGTTTATATTATACAGTTGTTTATATTATATAGTAGTTTATATTATACAGTAGTTTATATTATACAGTTGTGTGTATTTCACAGACAAAATGCGTTTGTAAATTCTCAGTAATACAAAACCAAAAGCTTTTTCCATACTGATTTTTAAGAATATTTTAAACGTACTAATTTAATAATTTAAAAAATTAATCTTGTTAATTAAATGAAATATTACTTATTTCATTAGTAAATTATTTAAAACATTATTTATTTTGCATTGACTCCGATTCAGAAATCAACTCAAACTTTTGCTTATAATCAGAAACAAATGTTGTGACTTCTTTTCATTTCCATTTTTTTCATTCCATATAATAACGCCATTTTATGATTTGGAATTTTATGTCTTTTACTTCGGTTACATTTGCCGTTTTTAATCTTGAATTTCCGATTATTAAAATTGAAATCAGTCATGTTTGAGTAGAAAACCCGTTTCTTTATTAAACAGTATATTTATTTGGTTCGAATCCTGACGGAGAGAGAATATTTTTCTTGAATAAGATTTCTCGAAAATTCAGGGCGGTAAACGAAATTAAATAATTATAATGTTTAATAAACTAATGAAGCGTCTACTTAAATACGAGTATCCAGTAAAAATAACGTTCAAATTTCTATCTATCTATCTATCTATCTATCTATCTATCTATCTATCTATATATATATAATGAAATGAATAATTATTTAATATATTTTCTGTTTATAAGTTATTTTTATAGATATACTTTATATAAGTAAATGCTTTGTTTTTAATTAAACAGCATTAATTACACTTAAGGACGTGAATGATCGATCGAGAAAAATCGTCAAAAGTGTTTATAAAAAGTCATTCGGATTTTGTTAACCAGATGTTTCACTCTGGCTGAATGGTAACAGCAGGACAATTCCCATAAGGTTCGACTCCTGTCGGAGAACGCAGATTTTCTACGAAATTTGTCGAACATTCAGGCCGGTAATTTAATTAATACTATTTATTTAAAAAAAGGAGCATTTACTTAAATCTATTATATCTATAAAAATAACGTATAAACAGAATATATATATATATATATATATATATATATATATATATATATATATATATTATTTATACACGTTTCATTAAATAATATAGACAAGTGTTGTCTATTTATTTTATGTAAAATTTTTCGTATCTTCTGAAAAGTTTGATAACATTATCATTAACCGAAAAAAGAAATTCACAATATTTATCCATTATTTTTAATATAATCTAAGCTTTCGGCTTACTCAAGCCATTATCAAAGATGTAATTACAAACATATCAAACAATATACGGACACGACAGTGATGATAGTCTGTCATTGTTTTAGTTTACATAGTGGATCACTAAACGATGAACACGATGAAAGACGCTAGAAGCGAAAATCGCACCGCATCTCATGACGTCACACATGACAACACGAGAGTGAATTGAGAATGAAATAAGGAAAGCCGTTGGTATAAACCAATGGCTTCTGTTACCAATTATAGAAATTATAGACATTTAAGAATATTTGTAGAGATTCCATAGTTGATTTTGTTTAGGTTGGGTTTTAACTGTTTGATGTATAATGCTTCAAGTATTTTTAGTTTTTGTCTATTGTTTTCATGTCGAAGTATAGTTGTGTTTTCGACAAGTATTTTACGGAATTGTGTGTGCGGGCAGGCTACATTATTTGTAGGCACTGCCAAATATTTTCCTTAAGTAATAAATAATTTTTGAAAAAATAAAAGAAAACATGAAACATCTATTTATACTTGATCATTAATTAGTAATTAAATTCTAATATTTATATTTGTAAAAATACCGTATAGTCTATTGTTTATTAGAAGAAGGAATGGTACTTTAAATCGGTAGAAATGTTGTTAATACTGTTTATTATAAACAGAACATTTACTAAATATTTATGTATATATAAACAACATATAACAATATGAAAAATTAAAATAATTGTTGGACTTAGTCCATTTCGTAGTATATATATATATATATATATATATATATATATATATATATATATATATATATATATATATACTAGATGGCCTTTCGTATTCGAGAAACCCATCTACTAGGAGGCTAGCCAATCCTTATTACAGACGCCCACTAAGGCACATTTGTGTTAGTTCAACACCTACAGAGACAACTTGTGGTTTATACTGCAACTTAGCAGACCTTACAGTTTCTGGTAGAGAGCGTGTTATCTAGCATGATCAACAAACTGAAAATGGCCAGCATACTCAAACCCTCGATCACGATGACTTGTGATTTCGTGCTATCGACGTTAGGAAGTTTCCTTCCTGACAAATCAACCATGGCAAGATTCGAACCCAGGTCACAGAAAGCGAACATTCTAACCATGCGCCGATACAATGAGAGGTAACACTGTATATTTTCCTCTTTGCAGGTTATTTGATCCGAGTATTGTTGTGATTCGGATTTTCGTTTCAACAGGTTCTTTCCAAAAGTGAGAAAATCCTTTGGGGTATTTACTAAGTTTAATTAAATGTAGGACTAGAGGTACCGAGAAATTCCTTCTCAGTTGGAGAGCGCATTGCATATATCAGATTGTGCTTTGATCTTCTGGGACAAGAATTGTCAGGAGAATCGATTCCGAATTATGTTTCCGAGACCTTTGCTGAAATGAAATGCCAACGAAAAATCGTGCCTTTGCCATGTTTTGGATGGATCTACTTACGATCTAATTTCTGCAGCCTCGTATCGAATTTCTTGTTTCACATGTTAATGTCAGCTTATATAAAATTCATTTTCTCATCTTGCTGACCAGCTGTTGGTAGGATAATCACATTTATGACTAAATAGCGTTTGAACACTTGGGATACGGTCCAGTTTTTTTTTTTTTTTTAAGTGGGTAACTCTTTTAATAGTATTTTTTTTCGTATAAAATATTGCTACATGAAAAGTTTTACACTTTCTTATTTAGAAAAATTATCTCATCTTCATGTGCATTTCTATGAAAATGCTATGGTACCCATTATCCGCGGTTTTTCTTTTAGCCTTTGCCGTTAACTGCAATCAACACAAAAATATAAAACAAATCAAAAGTTTTACTTATGTTAATAGAGCGTAAGTTCTCTTAATCCATTGGCCTTGCCTGAATATTATTTTTTATATATGTATTTTTAGGGAAAACAAGGGATTACAATCTTACAAACAAAATCATATATGAGATACAACGAAATAACTATAGAAAAAAACCGATGAATTGCTTTAGTGTACATTTAAAAGAAATGATTATATATTTTAAAGAACATTTATATCTGCAGAAATAAAGAAAGTTTGTTTTCCGGGGAGAATGTCCAAACATTTGCCTTCTTCGATGAATGCAATAAAAAGAGGGAAAAAATCTTGATTGTTGTTCCTGTTGGCGCTAAAACGTTTGTTCTGATTTATCTTAGGAGTTTTCTATATTTTATCTAACTTTTTTTTAGTAATCTAACATCATCTTTCTTTATTGTTAATGATCATTCTTAACTTATTTTATTGCATTTTTGATATGTCCTGGAAAGGGATATATTTGTTCGAAGTAGCAAAGTGGCTGTTTGCTACTGTAACCGGGTAGGACAATCTAGCAGCTAACCGTAATGGACTGGTCCTCGTCGTAGTGGTAGGCAGTAGGCGTAGGCAATAGGTGAAGACAATAGGCGTCGTCCACATCAGTCTGTATTTATGTCTGACACCAGCCAATCATATTACTGTGAGGAGGAACCACGGTGTATGCACATTCATTACATCAATTTTTATTGCTTAAATTTTAATTTTAATTTTATTATTAATTATTTTCTTCTAAACTACTACATAGTCTCATAATAGAAATTGGGGTCTATTTAAGAATTTATTGCTATCACTATACATACAAATCCGAAGAGTTACTCAAGACAGAAGTTTACTAAATGAGACTGTCGTAAGGGCCTACAAGGACGGAGACAAGAAGTAAGTATTATGAGGATAGGGAGGATAGTTAATGGTTGACCCTATACCTGAAGAATTTAATATTGTGGTGATGGGAAACCATCCTCTCGGGATTTCTCTTCCACATTGTAACATTTCTGGAAAGAGAAAACATCTTTTTGAAACACTCTTTTTGCCGAGAGTTAAGTTAAACTTTGAAAAAAAATCTGTAACTTTTCAGCTAAAAATGCTGTAAAAAGGCAATTATAACGTTGGACATAAATAATCAAAGGATGATTGTATAGCGCCTTTAGGGTGCGCAATGAAAAGTTAAATCACCTAGTCGATAACCATTAATCTTAACCGAGTCTAGAACTTTATTAAAAAGATTGTACAGCGTCAGTTTTCCAAGTGTGAAGTGCATGCTGTCCCAAAAATAGTATTAAACATTTTATCTTCACCTGGATTTGAACATCGACCTTTGGACTTTGTAAGTAATACACCAGTCGCATGAAGTCCGAGACGAAAGCAGCGCCCATAGTATGAATAACAAAAAGGAGATAAAACTTTCTGAAGTATTTTTATTGCATTCAGTCCCTTAAATATTGATTTATGCACGTAAACCGACACTTTCGAGTAAATAAACGAGAATCAGTTTTTACGTCATTAGTCATAAAAATTAGCAAAAAAGAAATAAAATAGAAAAACATTATCTATCGGTATTATGTACACTATTTACATTATTCGGACTATTGTCCTCATCTTTGTCGCCATATTTATTACAACGTTTCGGCCTTTCATTATCTGTCTATATTTCTGAGATGTGGTATTATGTACACTATTTACATTATTCGGACTATTGTCCTCATTTTGTCGCCATATTTATTACAACGTTTCGGCCGTTGTACACTCCAGCCTTCTTCAGGCGGTTGGAATGTCGAACTGAACCCTTTATTTCGCTCACTGGGGTAGACTGATCTAGTTCTACGTGCCATGTTTAATGGATGTCAGTTATCAGTTATTTCCTGCTAATTCCCCTCTCCAAGTTCTCCACTGCCTTAACCAGGTATTGAACTCACACTTTTTGGGGTCCTGTCACTGGATCTAGCTAACGCCTTTATCCACTATGCCATGTGTCCTTGAGAACACATGGCACAGCGGATAAAGTGAGTTCAATACCTGGTTAATGCAGTGGAAAACATTACTTACACTTTCAAAGTTAAAAAAGGCATGAAGGCAATGCATTTTTACGATTTTATTGTTACATAGACGATTTCTAATCTATGAAAATGTCTAAGTATAACATTTGGAAAATACTTTCCAGTAAAAAAAACCAAAAAACAAAAACAATATTCCTTATTTTGTAAAAAAAAAACCCAAAACAACACGTTATCCTTTAATTACATCATTTTCGGTACAAGTTTTGGAACAAAACCAGAGTTTGTGTATAGATTGTGCTGAAAAATAGCAAATCCTCTCTTCAATTAATATGAAGCATTGACATCTGCAGATAAGGTAGCGTGCTTTACCCGGAAGTTCTCTTCCAATTCCACTCACGACTTACCTGGAGTACCTCTACCAGAGTAAATTGATTGGCGGCTCTACTTAGTGATATGCGCATAACACTGTTTCTAAATTAGATCCCTGCAATGCAAGCGCGTGTGACGGGATCTCTGCCGTCGTCCTAAAGAAATGTCATCCTGAGATGGCTCCTGTTCTCTCCAAATTTTGCAGCAAATGTCTTACTGCTTCATGCTTTTCAGCTTGTTCGGTGTACTTCTCTGTAGTTCCCATTTTACAAACTCCGGGGAACCCTCTAATTATCGCCTTATTAGTCTTTTACCGCTTTTCGGCAAATTACTCGAGGATCTAATCAATGCCGAAATGGTTAAGCATCTTACTTCGCACGACCTCCTTTCGAACAAACAATATGGCTTTCGCTTCGTCAGATTCACCACCAAAGAGTTAACGACCATGACTGAATTTTTGTATCAAGCTTTAGATGGCAAAGATCGAGCTATGCCTCTAAATACTGTACCTTGAAGGCGTTCAACATGGTTTAGTGTGCTGGCATTCTACGCAAGCTCCACGGCCCCGATGTCACGGGACGGATATTTGGCTTAATCCAATCGTTCTCAACAAATCGTGTAATGAAGGTCGTCTTGAAGGGATGCACTTCAAGATCACTTCAAAACAACACAGGGGTGCCCCAGGAGCCTATCTGTTTCTGATTTTCATCAAGGAACTCTCTGATGGCTTCATTTCCCAAGTAGGTATTTATGCAGATGACATAATAATTTACTCCTGTCTTAATAGCAAACTTGACACAATAAATCCGAAAACTGCTCTTGAAAAGGACCTCCAATCATTGGTTAAGTGTGGCTTGTAGATTTTAACAACATTGCTTTTATTTAATCAAAACAGAGAAGATTTTCTGCCTGTCATCATGGCTGATGTCGAACTCCAGGTGAGCAACACTCTACATCTTCTTGGCCTCTTGTGTTTCACTGACATGAAGTAGAGTGACTATATAGAATCAGTTGCTTCGTCTGGTGCAAGGAAAGTTGGTTCTCTGTGTCGTGCCAGGAAATCTTTCTTTTCAGAATCAATATTGCACATTTATAAATCTACCATTCGTCAGTGCATTGAATACGGTTGTCATATCTGGACTGGTGTTCCTGCTGCACATATCGAGATTCTTGACAAGATGCAGAGAATGGTTCTGTAATGTAATCAATCCTGACCATGCATCTCGACTTCAGTCACTTTCTCACGCGGATTCCTTCTCTCGTTTCTACAAATATTTTCATGGCAGCTCCTCTGCTCAGCTTTTTCCCTGGTATCCTGACGACATGAATTTAAGCAGGATACTAGATTGGCAACTAGCACTCACCATTTTACTGTTCACCTAGATAAATGCAACCGCCACTTCTGCTCTAACAATTTGTTTTCTGACACTTCTCCCCTATGGAGCTTTCTTCCGATCTCTTGCTTCCGTTATAAATACAATCTTCAAAAATTTAAATGCACTGTCACTCGCCATCTTCCGTTTTCTTGAACCTCGTTTCTTTTTGTCGTTTTCTTCACATTCTCGGTCGTTTTCATTCTCTTTCACTCCCAGTAATCCTCTGCAGTCTAGTGGCATTGTTTCCTTGATTGGGTTGAAACGACAATGTGTGTGTGTATATATATATATATATATATATATATATATATATATATATATATATATATATATATATGTAAAGACAAATAGGAAAACTGTAATATTAGCCGACGCGTGTCGTTCGATGTCGATTTTTCAAGGCAAAACGAAAAAGTCCACATTGGACGACACGCGTCGGCTAATACTATAATTTTCCTACTGTCTTTTACATTTATTGTCTTTTTTATAGAGGATAACTCTGAGAAATTTTCATATATATATATATATATATATATATATATATATATATATATATATATATATATATATATATATATATATATATATATATATGTGTGTGTGTGTGTGTTTGTGATTCGCTGAAAATGAGCTTATCATGATGAAAAAAAAATAATAAAAATAAATTTTTATCGTCAAAATCTTTTTTATTATTAAGTGTAAATACCAAAGGATTTTTTTGATTATTAGATTATATCTTCTGATCCTTTTAGAAATTTCGAAATGTTGGTAAAAAATCTTGTTTTTTTTGCGGTAGGAGAAAAAAGATTACTATAGGAAATATTAGCGACATTTTGGCGCTGAAAAATACATTTGTTTGGGAATGCTTGAAAAAATGAAATAATTACCTGATTTTAATGAAACTTTCAGCACTTATTCACAAACGAATTACATTATTTTAGAAATGTTTATGTTTTACAAAATCTTGGTTAAAAATTTTTATTACAGCTGTTAACTCCGATTTATCTAATTTTATCAAAATTCGAGAAATTAAACTTTCTACTGCTTCATGTTTAATTATACGCAGAACCCACTGGAGAATTTAAATCATTAATTGTTTTAGTAAATCAAGACACGCAATTACTGAAAATCTGCTTTGAAACTTAAAATAATGCAATAAGTCTAAAACATTATTAGAAAAAATTTAATTGCTTTTATGAATAATACATATTATAGACACTATTGTGTTAAGAATCATTTTTTTCAATGAATAATGAATTTTTACAAGAACTGTTTCCAATGTTTTCAAATTTTACTTACAATAAACTTTTAAATCTTTTAAATGCATGTATAAATTTGTACCGATTAGGTGATATTGTTATTAAGTAAAAACTATATTTCTTAATGAGAAATGGAACGATTATTACAATTCATTGACTCCCAATATTTTAAAAAGAATTTTGAATTTTTTTTTGTTTAAATAAACGTCCCGTTTTTTTGTAAATACGAACGCCTATATACGACATTATCAGAAAATAATAGCGATAACTATAGTAAATTTAAATCCAAAGTACCTAAAATTCAATAAAACATTAAGTTACACAGAATATTTTCTTAAATTTGCAAGATTACTGGGCAGTTAAAAAAGTGTTGTATTCATCAAATCATTTTTACAGATACGTCCACCGCAGAAAAAAATAAACATCCGCCTATCAGTCAAGCTGTAAACCTGTCAATAGCTTAATAAACAACTACCATCGTCTGAAAAAACTGTATTTCTGCGCTATTTCAAAGTCAAAGTAAGTAATATACACTTCAAATTAATCAAATTTAAATCAGCTAATATTCTTCAAATAAAGTTTCTGAAATGTATATTATATTTTTGAAAGATTTGGTAATAAAGAGAAAAGCAAGCAAAGTTAAAATTGTGCTTTCAAGAGTCCGTGTTTAAAGGTTGCATTTCAATTTGCCTGGTCATCTGCGCATTTTGTAGCCGAGAGGTCTAAAGTAGGTCAGATCTAATGATGGTTGACACCCCTTCCCCTCGCCTAGAGGAACGCGGGTCTGAATTTGGCTGTACAGAACATATTTTTTATTTATCAAATATTCAGGCCTGTAGACGAATATATATATATATATATATATATATATATATATATATATATATATGTGTGTGTGTGTATAAACGGAGTATCTACTCAAATACCGGTATCCTCTAATATTAGCGTTTAAGTAATAATACACACACACACACACATAAACACACACACACAGAAACACACACACACACACACACACACACATATATATATATATATTACACAAAACTATCTAAAAATACGAAAGAGTAAATTTATTCAATAAAAACGCAACTGAATTCAGCCACGCCCTCCAGACAACTTCGGAATCTCCTGCAGATCTTCTGGACAGTTTCTTTATTTAAGCTTTTGACTGCTATCATAATCCTTTAGCATTACCTCCTAAAGGGACTTGATGTAGGCCCTGTGCTAAGTCTGAGGTCCTATAGGAAAATGATTGGAGGCATAAATTTGCCATCCCTAGTGAACACTCTAAACACTTTCATAATCACCATTAAGTTTATCCAATTCTTTCAGAATCCTCTGAACTCTCCTCAAATTTAAGTATTATATATATGTATGTGTGTGTATGCTCGTATTTATGACAATAAATGTATAATTATAGGGCATGTATGTGTATTTTGTACATATTTGAGTTCGTGTGTTCAGATAAAGTTTTCATGACGAACATTTATGGATCTCAGTTTCATTGAATCAGACTTGGCCACCCGATTTTATGGGATTCACTATAAGGAAATAAATAAAGACCAACATTTAAAACAAACACAATTTTTTTTTCACTTGCGCTTACGCCTTAAAATCACTTAACAAACATAAAACTTATTTTATTACTTTTTTCTCCATCACCAACTAATCGCGTAAAGCATTTTTTAAACAGAAAAAGAAAATAATTATGAATTAAAAAAAAAGAAGAAAAAAAAAAACAACTAAAAGAAAAGAGCACCAACTACCCCGACAAAATGTGAAACTGTTATCCTGTAGGCAAATCCAATTTGCTCCCCATGGACTTCTGAGATTAAATTTTTTTTTGTCTGGAACAATTCTGTATTTTAGGTTTTTCTTTCTCTCGCTGGTAAATTATTTTTCCCAATAAATTGTCTCTGCCGCCCCGTCAGTTTGTAGGCTGTATGTTTTATGTCTGTCAGTCTGGGGTCTGTCGTTTTCTCTTTGCTCGCAAATACCAGCCAACTTGTCGACAGACAATGCCAATTCACCTTCTTCGAGAAGGTCGCTTTTCAGTTTGTATTAATAAAGACCACTCACTCAATATTTCAGATATGACTATGGATCATGAAGCCAGTTCTACAGAACAATATGCTGCAGTTATTTTAGAAAAGAATGTATAGCAAGTAAGAACGAGAGTAGTGGACTTTTTAGATAATTAAAAACGAAATCACTTTAATGTATTTATGATGGTAGAATGATCAGAATGAATAACGAAGAGAAAACGTTTGTAGCTATTGAGGATGGAGATATCAAGGGGTTTGATGTTTGCATTGAAGTATAAAATTGACATTCACCATACAGTGTTGATTCCTAGGTCACATCGAAAAATAAAGTGAGGAATATATATATATATATATATATATATATATATATATATATATATATATATGATTATAAAGAAGAAATAATGTTTTAATGTGTGCTATATTTATGATATATATATATATATATATATATATATATATATATATATATATATATATATATATATATATGGGATACACGCATTGAGAAGATATGAATGAATGAGAGAAAATCATGGAGAATTGTGTTTAAAAAAATGTAAAATCGACATTGTTAACCGAACACTCCTCTGTGGCCCAATTGGTTAAGGCACGTCAGACTATATGATGGTTCCGTATAGGATACAGGTTCGATTCCTGTCGGAAGACGCCTATTTTCTATAAAAATGTCTCTGATATTCAAGCCGGTAAATGTTGTTAATACTGTTTATTATAAACAGAGCATTTACCTAAATATTTGTATCCATA
>CAHIKZ030002534.1:1565000-1600000 GCA_903632075.3 Acanthosepion pharaonis | reverse complement strand
CTCTTAGTAATAAGAGGACATCGAAAATATATGTGTATTGTATCCGAAATGCTATTGAAAATGAGATATTGGTTTTTGAACGCAAAAGCAACGCTAAGTTTGATTTTTGAATTTTTTTTTTTAAAATGTTTGCGTTTATACCAAATATGGTAATGAACAAATTATTTTACTGGTAAATTTTACTGTCAAAGTGGCATGAACTATATTGTTCAATAATTACAGTAATGTCGCACTTATTAACCAAAAGTCGCACATGGATCAGATATTTAAATTACAATAAACGTGCAATCAATTTACAAATACATGAATTATTCACACAAAACTAATGCAAAGATGTCTGTAGGAACAGACGAAAAATAACAACTAATACGGCAGAAATTTATATGAACAAGGATCAATTCATTCATAACGGATCTGAGGTTTTTGTGTAATATTTGAATTGTTTGCGAGATGGATGTCTCGCCATTTAAAAATCATTAACCTTTTGCATTAGTTTTGTGTGAATAATTCATGTATTTGTAAATTGATTGCACGTTTATTGTAATTTAAATATCTGATCCATGTGCGACTTTTTGGTTAATAAGTGCGACATTACTGTAATTATTGAACAATATAGTTCATGCCACTTTGACAGTAAAATTTACCAGTAAAATAATTTGTTCATTATCATATTTGGTATAAACGCAAACATTTTAAAAAAGAAAAATTCAAAAATCAAACTTAGCGTTGCTTTGGCGTTCAAAAACCAATATCTCATTTTCAATAGCATTTCGGATACAATACATATATTTTTCGATGTCCTCTTATTACTAAGAGAAAAAAACAAGAACAACATCTATTATATACCTGAAGATGTCTGTAGGAACAGACGAAAGCTTGTGTAAAAATAACAACTAATACGGCAGAAATTTATATGAACAAGGATCAATTCATTCATAACGGATCTGATGTTTTTGTGTAATATTTGAATTGTTTGCGAGATGGATGTCTCGCCATTTAAAATCATTAACCTTTGCATTAGTTTTGTGTGAATAATTCATGTATTTGTAAATTGATTGCACGTTTATTGTAATTTAAATATCTGATCCATGTGCGACTTTTGGTTAATAAGTGCGACATTACTGTAATTATTGAACAATATAGTTCATGCCACTTTGGCAGTAAAATTTACCAGTAAAATAATTTGTTCATTACCATATTTGGTATAAACGCAAACATTTTAAAAAAAGAAAAAATTCAAAATCAAACTTAGCGTTGCTTTGGCGCGTTCAAAAACCAATATCTCATTTTCAATAGCATTTCGGATACAATACATATATTTTCGATGTCCTCTTATTACTAAGAGAAAAAAAAAAGAACAACATCTATTATATACCTGAAGATGTCGGTAGGAACAGACGAAAGCTTGTGTAAAAATAACAACTAATACGGCAGAAATTTATATGAACAAGGATCAATTCATTCATAACGGATCTGAGGTTTTTGTGTAATATTTGAATTGTTTGCGAGATGGATGTCTCGCCATTTAAAATCATTAACCTTTGCATTAGTTTTGTGTGAATAATTCATATATATATATATATATATATATATATATATATATATATATATATATATACACACACACATACATATATATATCTTTATTTTTCGCCATAATCTTATGCTCTGGAGTATTTACTTAATTCCCAGTGAAAATATTATCAAATATTATACATTGAACATTTCAGATCAAAATTTAGATGCGTCAGTTTGAGAATTTATTTATTCAGTATCCTTTCTCTCTCTCTCTCTATCTCTCTCTCTCTCTCTCACACACACACACACATATGCGCGCGCACACACGCAATTGATAACTCAGGGATACAAGTTCGAATTCCAGTCGAGTTCGTTACATTCACTTTCGCACAAATACCCTTAGGAAAGGTGTTAATGCATCTCTTCTACCCAACATATGGTTAATAGCAGGACAAATTGGACTCTATAGCCTGAGTAGGCAACCATCGTAGGAGAAAGGAAAAACTATGAATTTAAAGTAGCCCGGAGAGGGTTGGAAAAAGGACGCATAAGTTTCTTAAAGGAGACAATGGCCAACATGCGCTAGGAGTTGAATGACCCCTAAAATTGTAGCATCATCTGACGTCGAACATAATCCACCAATAAAACACAGGGAACTATGATGAAGACAGTGTGAAATGTATGGCACATGCAACAGAACACTTGAAACACTTGACTCGCGCAGATTGTTCAATAAAGATTTAGAAATTACTGCTGAAACCTCATGTGTTCTTCTCGAACGGAAAATACAACCGTCATCCACCCAGGTATATATATATATATATATATATATATATATATATATATATATATATATATATATATATATATTAAAAATTAGGAGGTCAGCTGAATGCACTAACTTGGTATCAAACTAACGGTATACCCTGGCGATTTTTATCAAATGACCTCTTAACGTTTTACTTTTTTTTTAAACTAATTGAACGCTACATTTTATTGTCAAAAATAAATAAACAAAACACACCAGGAGAAGAAGAGGAATCCATCTGGGTTGAATAAGACTGACATACACGGCGTCAGTTGAAATAGATTATACTCATGACGTAATTTCCCTGTTGTGTAATATATATATATATATATATATATATATATATATCACTATGATATATTCATACAACTGAATATGTTAGCTCTATCATTGATATTCAGCACTTTCCACTAAGTATGGCACATACAAAAATAATATATATATATATATATATATATATATATATATGTCAGATTTAATACGTGAAAAACATTTAGATGTTTAACTTTTTAATGTATTTGTTGACATTTCGCTCCTCTCAAACGAGCATTATCAAAAAGCTGAAACAATTTAAAAAAAAATTGCCATGGCATCCCCGCTACTTATAAGTGCTGCGCTTACTTTAAAATATTTCAACAGTTAATAACATTTAATAAAATGTTAAAAAAATATGTACCTGTAAAAAATAGTAAAATTTTTCCATCGAAAATAAGTACAAATGAAATTAAAATCTGGTGACGTTGTAGTGGGAAATAAAATAAATCAAAATTATCGCGTATATACAAGGGAAGTATTTAATATTTATTATTAAATTGATAATATATTTTGGTGTTCAGGAAATTATAAAATTAATTAAAAATGTTATTAAGATGCTTAACTTAACTGGTATCAATTTGCATATAATTTTCTTTATGTATCAACTTAACTAGCAACGATTACACATTAAAAAACACTCTATTGATTAATCGAACTGAACTGTGATATCATAGTTAATTTCATAATTATTTTAGATTATTTATGATGAATAAATTTAATCATTTTCAAAATTGAATGGATGCTTTATATATTGTACATGAGAGAATAAAGAATTTAATGTATTCCCGATTTATATAAGCGCTTTTACGTTCATAAATGTATTTTTCACTCTGTTCATATCTACCTCTCTCTATCTATCTGATACTGTTGATATCTGTCTATCGATTTATCTATGTATCTATTTATCTTTCGATCTATCAATAAAATTCTATTAATATGTATGTATCTTTCTATATATATTCTGTCTTTCTCTGTCTCTCTCAATATCTATCTATCTATCTATCTATCTATCTATCTATCTATCTATCTATCTATCTATCTATCCGAAAAATGTTCTTGTCTATCTTGTAATCTTGCCATGCAATTTTCTTTACGGGGCCACGTTTAAATTTATGCAAAGTTCGTAATAATTATCTCCATTGTATATTATCTTTAAATTTTTCAACCTTGCTCGTAAATTCGACATCACAATTTTGAAGTCATTTTCATTCTTGTATGACAAAAAAAAAAAAAAAAAATACACTCGTCCGTAACAATCATTTCCAATTTTGTAAAGAATAAACTAATTACTAAATTTTAAGAATTAGTAGCAATCGTAGTAAAAGAACTTCGTCTTATCTAAATGTGTTCTAGGCCTTCACGAAACTATGAAACAGATTCAGAAACTTTTGTAGACTCTCTGAATCGTCATTTCGAATGTGATTTAAGAGGTTAAAAAGCTAAGTTGTCTGTCTGTTTAGTGATAGGAGACCATGTTTCACAGCCAAGTCGTGTTGTAAATAATTTGCCAGTGTTTATTGCCAGCAAACCCCATGTGTCTCCGTTTGATAGGCGAAGTTTTATGATAATGCATAAGTCACTGCGCATTCAGCAGACAATCACCGACAGTCCATGGCCGTATCGGGTCTCTTCCAGCCCCGAAATGTCGTTCTTCTGCCTATCTATGGCCACCACATTTCACAAATTCGACGGCTGTTAGCATCAAAGACACTTGCACGGTAACTGGTTCTTTGATTCAAATTGCTGATTGATCATTTCCAAGCACCCGCAACAAAGTGTATAAACCAGTGGGGTTTAAATTCTTATTGTTTAAATCTAATTCTCTTTCATGTGAGAATCGTTGTTTAAGGGTTTAGAAGAATATTAAGTATTGCCTTCAAAGGCTTATTTTACTTTACATTTCAACAAAAACAGAAGATTTTATGATTTTCATATGAACTTGGTTCTACTTTGAAATGATTTTAAATCCATTTTTTAATTTTAAACAGAATTTGAGACGAATAATAAGAATTTTGGACCTGAATGCAAATCTTATGAACTGCGGAAAAAATAAATAAATGTTTACATATTTTACTATAGAAAAAATAGTAAGTAGACTTTGACAAAATCAGAAAATAATACATTTGTCCTCAAATAATTGTAACATTTCGTCTATGGATTACGTATGTTTATGTAACAAATATTATTGGGTAAAGGTAGTAATATTTATTTTGCTTTAAGTGCAGGTTATGAAGATTGTGTAGTGGGAAGACTTACCTGTTTAGAAAGCCAGCATTCAAAATATTACTTCAGTCTCAGCAGATACTTCTGGTTCTGGTGAGGGGGATATACTACTATTTCAACACACGTAGTAGGGATAGAGTCTGAGAAAGTTCATATACGTATATTGCTCATATAGAAAAGAAACATTTAGTTTCTGGTTTAAAATAATGGAAGTCTGGCGCGCGCATACACACACTCAAAAACACAGAGTTATAAATGCATCCTTCAATCCTTTAAGTCGTTGGTCGATGCCTATACGGAGACGGTTGCAATGAAATGTTCTCAGACTGGATACCACATGTTTCCCAAAAATGCATTTGTATACGACTGATATTGCAGCAAACAATTTTGGGATATTTGAACGCTAACTATTGTTTCCGTCCTTTCTTTATGACGATAGACTACATTCTCGTCCTGGGTAAGACGATAAACTACATCCGACAGCAAGGCCTTTCATCAGGAGGTTTTGAGGAGTGTGGAACCATCTTTTAATTGCTGATGTTCCCTGGTTCACCCTGACCCCAGGGTGGTAACACCTGTTAGGGTCCCAGCTATGGGCAAATAGTTAACCACTCAAAAGGTGTCAAAATACCATGAAAGTGTAAAAATAAGTTTTAATACGAGCAATACTTCTTAATTATCATCTGTACATTTTTGAAAGAGAAATATATTATCAGCAATAAAGTTAAAAAATTATTACCGGCAATACATTTTTAGGAAAAAAATTATTACCAGCAATAAAAATCTTGTCGGCAATAAATAAACCATCGAGGTTGATATGCTGTAAACCAAACCAAATCAAACCAAACCAAATCAAACCAAACCAAATCAAACCAAACCAAACCATACCTAACTATTGTTTTCTACGATGTATCACTCACGGTAAATCCCAAGCTGAAAAATATCCACTGGACAAAAGCTAAGGCTCTTATACCCAAAGTGGACAAGGTTCTAGTCTCATAAATAAATAAAAGTCTTATATTAAAAAAGAAACAAATTTAACATTGAAATTTCTAGGATCTTTCATTCAAATTTTAATGTCAAATTGAGATACAGTGTAACCCGGATATAAGAGAGTTGTCCGGACCGGATTTTGTTTAGGTAAGTATGGCTCTAATTTGGGACCGGGTTTCTTATATCCAGGTTTCTCTTATATCCGTCTATTTTGTTTAGGTAAGTATGGCTCTAATTTGGGACCAGATAAAATCTCTCTTATATCCATTTCTCTTATATCCGGTTTGGTCTATTTTGTTTCCGGCTCTAATTTGGGACCAGATAAAATCTCTCTTATATCTGTTTCTCTTAATCCGGGTTTTGCACTAATAATAATACAGTGTAAACCGGATATAAGAGACCCGGATAAAAGAGAAACCCGGATATAAGAGAGATTTTCTCTGGTCCCAAATTAGAGCCTGTGTTAATGTATACATATAGACCAAACCCGGATATAAGAGACTTCTTCTCCGGTCCCGACAACTCTCTTATATCCGGGTTACACTGTCAAATATATACACTTCTATATGCAAAAAAGTTGTTTAAAGAATAAATAATCTTTATACCCTTTATATTCAGCGGATATTCCTGTCCGAATTCCGTGCTTTGTTTACGTTTTTGGCGCACTTCTTAGGGCTTTCTTCGCATAAAGTCGCCTTGTATAGGGTACTAGGACAACCTAACTATGAAATATATCAAATATGTGTCCATAGCATTGTTAGAAAACGTTTTTTAGGGGTCAGAATCGAAAAAATATTCATTTTTTATTGAGTTTCCGGTTTATAATATCGGTAAGAAATAAAAATCTTTGGAAATTCATTGAAGACTTTATCTTTTACAAACATGGGTTCACTAAAGACTGACGCCTTGTCAAATTTTCATGTCAGACATTCTCAATTTATTAAGTTAATAACATTCGCCGAGATTTTAAAACTGACAGGTGGGGCGGTACAATTGCAAACGATTCGCCCACGAAAATTTGCCTTGATATGCACAATATATTCAAAAAAATTCCAACATTAAAACAATCTTTTATTATAACCCATTATAAAATATAAATCTTATATAATTATATTAATATAATATTCTTTTTATTGTCATGAAAACAAGAAAAATAGGGGCTTCATTGCGGAGGTGAGTTCGATTGAGGTCAAGATAATTGTAGCCTATATGACAATAAATAACTGGAATATAAACATGTCGCTATTAACTGAATTGATATCCTTTATGTATACGCGTTTATGATAAAATGACAATTTAAAAGTATAGATGTGAAAGTTTTAATTAGATATTTGTACCAAAAGTAACATGATGTATTTAATTGCTTTTCACCTCATAAAGTTGGCAATTATACAGTTGATGACAGATAAATACAATGCACAACACATAGATGATTATTAACGTGGCATTAGCGGAAATGAGGTGATAGGGCTGGCGGCAAAATCCGTACTAGAATCGACTTGCGTACACTGTTCAAATTCCGTATAATTCTGGATAGCGCCTCGGATATTTGAACGCATACAAGAAATGTACAACACTTCCATACTGATATATATATATACTCGACTCACCCGTCGAATTCGACGTATGAGGGTCAAGCAGATCATTTCCCAGGAAATAGACAGCCTGACAATAGCGCATGAGAATTGATTATAGTGGTGAAGGTTTCATTTTTGAAGGGCCCAATACAGAGACCTGGTGCACTACGTGCCACAAGGTCCCCAAACGAACCTCCGCGGGTTTTGAATTCAGATTTGTCATACTCCTAGACCAGTTGCCATCCAAGGCTAAAGAACCCAGTCTGTCCTGCTGTCCTTCATAGCTGGAGGAAGAAGAGGATCCATACCTTTCCCAAGTAAGCACGTAAGTGAATGTAATGGATTCGACTGGAATTCGAACTCGTCTCTCTGATAAATTATTTTAGGATATATATATATATATATATATATATATAGTAATTAGTAGGAGGATTTGATAATTATATTTAATTAATTCATCGAGTCTGATAGAAACCTCAACAGAATACAGAAAGCACTGGACGGCCGTTTCGTCCTATATTTGGGACTCATCAGCAGTGCGCATCCACTACCGCGCACATATTCCGTGGCGGAACTCAACTGAGTTCTCTGAAACCATAGAGATAACCGATATATATATATATATATATATATCTCACGTTGACTGCTGACCTGAGATGGAATAAATACATCGAGTCAATTGCCTCGTCCACTGCGAGGAAAGTTGGCTCCCTGAGCCGCCCTAGGAAGTTTTTCTCCCCTGAGTCGATCCTCCAGATATACAAATCAACAATTCGCCCTTGCATGGAGTATTGCTGCCATATATGGTCTGGTGCCCCTTCTGTTTGCCTCAGGGTTCTTGATAGGCTCCAGAGGCGGATATGCAATATGGTTGGCCCTGCCCTGGCGTCTCGTCTACAGTCACTTTCTTACAGACGCGCCGTCGCCTCCCTCAGTCTGTTCTACAAATACTTTCATGGAAATTGCTCCGAGGAGCTGCATTCGCTAGTTCCCAGACGTCATCCCGCTCTCACCCCTTCACTGTCGAAACTCCTAAATGTAGCCGTCTCTTCTACTCTAATAGCTTCATGTCTCGCACCTCTCGCCTGCGGAACTCCATTCCCTTCTCCTGTTTCCCTGTGAGCTATAATCTCCAGCTGTTCAAGTGTAATGTCAACCGACATCTCCAGTTGCCTTAATCTATCTACCCTCATCCTTTCTTCTATCACTCCTATCTGATCTTGCTATTTCCTGTAACCCCTTGCGTCCTAGTGGCTTCCCGCCTTGCTTGGGGTGAAACGCTTAAAATATATATATATATATATATATATAGATATATATTTAAGTAATTCATCGAAACCTCGACAGAATGCAGAAAGCACTGGACGGCCGTTTCGTTCTATATTTGGGACTCATCAGCAGTGTGCATCCACTTCCGAGAATTGAAACCCTGACAGTTAGGTTGTCAAGCAAACATTATACCAACTGTTCCAACGGGCATCGGTGACGAAGAGATTGCAATTCAAGCTCAATATAGCGACGCTCGCTCAAATATTCCGTGGTGGAACTCTTACTGAGTTCTCTCTAACCATATGACTGTGCCCACTGGAGCCACGACTACCCTCACCAAGCCGCTCACTCTAGAGCATTAGAAGCCGGTTCACGCAATGATATACACATGATAGAAATTATTAGGAGGATTTGATAATTATATTTAATTAATTCATTGAGTCTGAAAGAAACCTTAACAGAATGCAGGAAGCACTGGACGATTTGCAATCTCTTCATCACCGAGGCCCAGTGGAACAGTTGGTATGATGTTTGCTTGACAACCTAACTGTCAGGGTTTCAATTCTCGGTAATGGATGCGCACTGCTGATGAGTCCCAAATATAGGATGAAACGGCCGTCCAGTGCTTTCTGCATTCTGTTGAGGTTTTCAGACTCGATGAATTACTTAAATATAACTATCAAATCCGTCTAATAATTTATATATATATATATATACACACACACACTGGGACACAATTTAAATGAAAGTATCTTGGATTATAAAAATGACATAGAGTACGAAATATATTGTCTGCAGAAGTTAAATACAAGAGTTCCATATATTATGTAAGATTTGAATTTTACATCCTTGAGTAGGTTACCATCACGAAGTGAACATGTACGTGTTCACTCTCTCATTTCAAACACAGTTCGGCTCAGTACACCAACTGGAATGATTTAGATTTCTCTACCGATGCTTTGGTTTAGTTCGATAGCTATAATTGAATAAGAAATAATAAAGTTCACAATATTTATCGGGGGTTAACTCTGAATTTCGTGATTTCTAACTCATCATGACTTCGGATGTTTGAACAGCGCACGGAAGTCGAATATATACATAAATATTTAGATTTTCATTTAGGCAGGTTTTTTATGTCATTAACGCTCACCGTTGCAAAAATGTGTGACACTATTTAGGGTTGCGTGAAAAGAAAAAAAAAGGGGCGAGAATTATTTTAGGTGATAAGAAGCTATCACGAAAAGACACTGAGCGATGTTATTTTTTGTAACAAAGAAAAGTGGTAAAGATTTAATTTTCATTAGCAAAGAAAGTAAGGTCGCGGATCTGTCGCATTTGATTTATGTTACGGGGCGGCGAATAAGATATAGCCATCTGCCCATGGCAATAATGAAAATTTCAAATTGGTCGAGTGGCCTACGGGACAGAATGCTATGAGATAAAAATTAATTAGGTCATGCTCTGACCGTAAAAAATGTCCGCTGGACCACCCACAAGTTAGAAAAGAAGATAGATTAAATCATTAACTATCGTCGGAGATAACATTGGTTTGAAAAAAAAAAACACCTGTTTTATTGTCCAAACCTGGACATGATAGAAATTATTTTATCGGAACGGATAATTGGCACCAGGGTGCAAAGTCGTCCAGATGACCACCCACTTGATGCTGGCGAAAATCTCAATTGACGAACTCCAGATGAAATTCGGTTAAGATAGAGATTAGGTCCTGGGAGGTCTGCTCATGGAAGAGAAAGAAAGGAAAAAAAAAAGGAAAGAAGATAATTTTTTTTCCTTTGAGCGATAATTAAACACCTACGCCGCTGAGCGTTCATTGGCTGAAGGGTGGCGAAGTTAAACCATGAAGAAGGAGGGGAGAGGCCTGTTGACGCCTCCTGAAGGGATTGGGTGAGATACCCATATGAGAAAGGAAGAATTTGGGAGGACGATTCCCTTAAACTAGAAATTAAAGACTTCCAAAAATGGAAAGTAATAAATTTTCCTGACCGAAAACAAAGGAAAACCTTAATGCGGATTTAGAATTATCAAGGAACATCAAACCCCGACAAGCCCACCCCGGTTTTGGTCGGCGTCCATATAAGCAGAGTCGCAGCGAGTGAACGGCAGTTTGAAGTTGGGGTTGAAGAGACTTGCATTACGGCCCAGTGACTGATTGATTTCGTCTACCTAAGATCAAATCACAACGTGGGTAGGTTAGATTAGAAATCAAAACAGTTACTTCGGTAACCTGACGTTGGAGGCGAACTGGGAACGACAAGGCTGATGCCGAATCTAACCAGATTCCCATCCGAATCAGCAAAGGGTTAGAACGTCACATTTGGTACAGCGACCAATACTAAGTCACATTGGTCGTCACAGGACAGGATAGGACGGCGACGGCGCGGAGACAGACGGGGTGACGTCACAACTGGCGCCGCGACCGGGACTGCACGGCGGGTGCAGCCAGGCAGACGTCACATTTGGCGCAGCGACCCCGGGGTGACGTCACAATGAGATGGTAGACATTAATGTGTTAAATCTAAAAAAACTATAATTAATGTCTGATTTTCATAAATTGCTTAATTAATACTGGATCTATATTCTTAAATTTTATTATTGATACCAGCTTTTACAGGGGGAGTAATGTGTTAACGATTAGACTAAATACATGTTTTATTAAATTTTATGTTTTTAATATTAATTTAATCCTGAACTAAGAATTTAAAGCCTTAAATCTCGTATTCTTATTACCTGACTTCAGCTGCCTTCTTCCTCTATTAATTCTGCTGTCACACTTGACCGCCTTCGCCACCTCATCTCTTTCTTTACTGCAGAGCAATATTAAAAAGAACTAAACAAAGATGTAACATTTGAAAATAATGAAGCCCACATAATACAAAAACAAAACTCTTTGATAATGGCTTCTGAAAGCGAAAAGTACACAGATGTTAGATAGTTTATATATAAATATGTACGACAAACCAAAAAAATGAAATAGAAAAATACTTAACAAAGGACTTTCCATGACAGTAATAAGCTTTAAGTTTTTTATATAATTTCTCATAAAATTTGGACAGTTTTTATATAATTTATCTACTGAAAAGAAAAAATATAAGATCATATGAGAAATATAAAAAACTTAATCAAAGTACCTTGTCTGTCATATTTAATGAAGCTTGCATATATATATATATATATATATATATATATATATATATATATATGTGTGTGTGTGTGTGTGTGTGTGTGTGTGTGTGTGTGTGTGCCTGTGTGTGTTTACTTTATTTGTACAGAATAAGTAAATTAAGGTAGTAATTTAACGTTCACTACCTCTTCCCAAAGCAAAGATATTCGAATTTTAGTTATTCTACTTCTCAAAACAAAAACAATTAGAAATTATCCAAAAAAAGAATTTCCCAATTTTGACTTGACATCGTTTGCCTTTTGGAGAATTTTCAAAATAACCCATTATTCTTGTGACACTTTTAATGGCAAATATGGCTGCGAGGGAAGAAAAAACGCATTTTGTATCACACACATTCAAACATTTTCGTGAACAAATATAAATATTTATGGGAAAATAAGAAAAAACTTCAAATGTGGTGTTTTCTATCTTCGTACGTTTCATATCTATCTATCTATCTATCTATCTATCTATCTATCTATCTATCTATCTATCTATCTATCACGAAATGTGTCCATACTCACTTGAGTTGTGTCTGAAATCTATTTACACTTACTCATTTTCTCTTATAATCTATTTCGAAAGCCAATTTTCTTTAGGTGTTACAAATGAACTGTTAAAAGGCGATTGTATTTTGCACATATATATATATATATATATATATATATATATATATATATATTATATATATATATATATATATTCTTCCTTCTTTATGCCCATACATACATCATATCATCATATATATATGATGTATGACGTATATGTGTGTTTGTGTTTGTGTGTGTATAGATACATATATTAAATATTATTTTAAGGTATGCTATATTTCTGAGCAAAAGTCCTCAATATCTGGGATGGAGCGTGTGGACATTTAAGCTACGATCTCATTTATTCAGGGCCTGAAGATTGCATAAGTATGGCACACACCACACTTTCACAACTCGGTGGAAATAATAAATAACATAGCATTCCAAGAAAAGAAAAACTATTTCTAAAAACTTCTGGACAAAATAGTGAAAGATATTAAGGCAACTGATAAAATTTTAATGAACTCGGATAAAACAGGAAATTTTTATAAATTCACAGCAACAGACTAGAACAACGTTATTAATAAAGATTTAAATAAGTACTATAAAAAGGCCAGTAATAATTACGTGACTATGGTGGGAAACATTAATATTAGTAGACAAAATCACAGATTGAAAATTAGTGATCGCGTACCAACTGAAAATGAGTGCTACATAACCATAAAGAATCACAAACCCGATTTCAAAGCTAATCCGACTACAAGACTTATGAACCCAACCCGACCTGAATTCAGCAGAATTAGTAAGAAAATCTTAGAATGGGTCAACCAGCAAATAAAGGATTACCTAGGATTAAAACTTTGGATCAATACCAAAGACGTTGCTAATGTGTTTACTAATCTCAAGAAGAAACCAAATTGTACACGAATAGAGTTTAATATTGAGAATTACTACCGATCGATATCAAAAGAATTTTCACAAATGCTATGGGTTTTGCTACCCAATACTCTGACATAACAGAAGTAGAGAAAAAACATTATTATCAATGCGAAAAAATCGGTACTCATACATAAGGGCGAGCAATGGATTAAAACTATAATGATAACTTCAACATCACAATAGTATCATTGGACTCTGCAGAGTCTTCTGACCTTATTGGTCTTTTTATATTATATAATATTACGGAATATCGCGAAATTAGTATTAATAACACTGGATTGTATAGAGATGATGGTCTTATGGTTATAAAAAATTCTACAAGCTTAAAAATTGATAAAATTAGAAAAATATTATACAGTGAATTTAAATTTAAAAAATTACTGTAAATATTAAATTGATAAAAGTGAAAATCCATGGTGTAACATTAGATTTAATGAACAATATATACCTACCTTTCAAAAAATCCAATCCTAATCCTTTGTATATACACGCTAAGTCTAATCATGCTCCATCTATAATTAAGCATATACCTTTATCTATCGAAAAGAGAATAAGTATAAATTCAGTAAATAAGAAAATATACTATAAAAATAAAAATTTCTATAATAAAGCTCTAAAAAATGCAGGTATAAATGCTCAAAACTAAATTATATAAAACATGAGTATGGACACAATCGAAAAAAACAGAAGGAGAATACAGCCCCATACAACCAAATGGTAAAAAATAAATTAAGACAAAAATTCCTTGCATTAATTGATAAACATTTTCCTAGAGACAGTAAACTCAGTACAACTTTTAATAAATTACCCTAAAATTTAGTTATAGTTGTACTGAAAACTTAGAAATGATTATTAAGAAACATAATGCTAGTATCTTGAGTAAATATTTAGACAAAATGAAAAAATCTAGATCTTAAAATATGAAGATATTATGTAAATGTAGAAATCCTGAACACTGTCCTTTCAATAATAAATGTTGTATGGAATCATTGGTTTATAAATGCAATATTTCATCCATTGAAGATTTAGATATAACTAGAATCTACATTGGATGCACAAAACTTGATTCAAAAGACGTTGGAAACAACATCAAATGTTCTTTAATAACAATAAATACAAAAATCAAACGTCCCTATCTGAATATTTCTGGTACTTGAAAGAAACCATTAAAACACCAAGAGTAAAATGAAAATTAATTGTCGAACAATCACGTGGTCAAGATAAACACTCAGTTGTGGAGCAAGCTGAGTGAATACTCCTTCAACATTGAGAAAGAGAGCTATTTATGGTGCAATGGAGCATCTCATTATGCTAAAGTAGGATAGTCCATTGCTTGGGCTGTGATTGGCTGCTGGTACCTGAGTGGAAGTATTTCTATATAAATACTAGCATGATTTCTCAGTTAGTTTGCAGGGTTTGTATTAAGTTACAACCTGCTTTATTTTTGTCTGCCAGCTGGACGCTAGCTGGGACTCTTACGCCGGTAAGTGCTGTTTATTATTGTTATTCTACATTAATAAGAAGAGCTAGAGCTTGTAGGTCATTAAATGGCCCATGTCCTTTGTACATACATGAAAAATTATACATTAATAAGTTTCTGAAAAATAAAAATTTTCTTAATAAAAGAAATGAAATAGCTATTTTTGTAGACACTGTCAAATATTTCCAAAATTATTTTTAATTTTGAAAATTAGATGAAAAATGAAACATACATATTCATACTTAAACTTTGATTAATATTATTTTCTGAATACGAATGTAATTCTAATATCTTCATTTATAAAAATAACGTATAGTGTATTAGTGATTAGAAGTATAAAAGTACATTAAAATTGTAGGAGTAGATTTTAAATATCAAAAATATGACCTACTCATATTCTGTCGACTCTTTTAAGAAATCTTTGTGTATAAAATTATAATTTAAGTGGCCAAATAAAAGTGTCAAAAACCTTTTTATCATTGAAAAAACCTGACGACATGTGAAAACGGATGTCACAGTTTTGGTAACAGGCATCACTCCTCCCATCTTAACTTGATTTTGAAAGTAACTTATATCTGACATTTAATTTGTCTAGGAAAATTAAAACTTAGCCACTGCTTATCAAAATGATGGAATCTTCTGTAACCTTAAAAATTTAAAATGTTAAGATTGTCTGCGATTATAAATGAGGTAAATTTCTTAATAGGTTATTCCAAAAAATCACTTGGGAATGGGACGGATATATGGATTGTAAATTTAATTTTATAATTAAGTTCAAAATTTTAGTTTCTGTTTTGAAACAGGGTTATTCCTGTGTAACGATGGAACCATATTTTTAAAATAGAAAACAAGTATAATTTTATGCTCTACTGTTTTGTATAGAAAACTGTTTTTTAAAAATAAAAATAATTACTGAGAAAACCGGGTTGTAATTTTACTGTTTTATTTTATTATTTTAATATATATATATATATATATATATATATATATATATATATATATATATATATATATACAAGTATAGTGTATTGGTGGAGACGGAGTAAAATTCCAATAACCAAAAACGCTATTCTGAAAAGAGTGCTCAATACAGAGTAGAGAAAATATTATTTATTAAAAATTATAACATAAATATAAATTTATAACATGTTTATGTTATAATTTTTTAATAAACAATATATATATATATATATATATATATATATATATATATATATATATATATATATATGAGGTGTGTCAATATAATTCCCAGAATCATGTCGTGAAAATTAAATTTGTTTATCTGATCACTATATGCTGCTGTGACCTTTTGGCCCAACGTCATATGATAATTATAATTATATATATTATATCAACGTCATATGATAGTTATACAAAAATATTTTACTAAGAAGTTAAGATTGTTTAGCCGTCTGCTTTCATCTGAAGTATCTGTAGAGCTTGATGTTTTCAGAAATAATTTGTTGCATTTTCGTAGGGGCCGTGGAATACAAGATACACCGCTTTAAGCAGGCTGAAGAAGAATTAAGGCACTATTGGGACAATGAAATATCTGAGATGATAAAGTCATCATGATATGCAAATTCCTAAGTAAGGTTATGGTTAGGATTCCATCTTATAACCTTGGCAAGTCATTGTATTTTAACATTAGCTTGCTTTTTACACTAAAATCATTGCTATTATTTCTACTGTAACAAAGATTAAAATTGTGACTTTGGAGCGGAAGATGACTCAACGGAAGCTGGGAATTTCCAGAAACAATGTTCAAACGACCCAGAAGATGTTTGCTCCTACTGGAAATGTTTTAAAGAAAACGAAAGTTCATAAAAGTGAGACAAGCGGGATAAAAGAATGTTTGTGAGAATCTTGGTATGTGATCCGAAATTGGCAGACAGGCAATAGAGGAATGAATGCAGTCATAACAGTGAAGTTCCAGTTAATACAGTACACAGAGTATCACGAAAAGAAAAACAGACTGAACGGTCATATAGCTGCAAAAAAGCATCATTAAATGTAAGGTAAGGCTTCAAGAACACCAGAAAGCTGTAACACGAGGGGAAGTAGAAAAATCAGGCGTAGCTGACCACATATAGAGAGAGAAGGGAGATCACCGCCCCCCTGTGGGATCATGTTGAGATCATAGACAGGGTAAACCATTGGAAAATCCGTAAACTTAAGGAATCAGCTCATATGCTAGGCCACAAACATCTCCTGAGCCGACCAAGCATAGAAATAAATACAATATGGGAACCAGTAATAAGGAGTGCCAGAGAAAATCAATGATAACAAAGTTGCAATATGAACCCTGGTAAATACATGAATGATAACAGCAAAATTGCAATATGAGCACTGGTAAAAATGATGCTGAAAACATTAGGTTTATAATACTCAGAAGTTCATACCCAGATGTCCTCAAGGACACATGGCACAGTGGATAAAGGCGTTGGTAAGATCCAGTGACAGACCCAAAGAAGGTGAGTTCATAGTTATATTTATACACGCTCTATCTCTGATACTGAGCACTTTATCCCATAAATATAGCACACCTTAATTATATTTCTTCAAACACACACACACACACACACACACACACATATATATATATATATATATATATATATATATATATATATATATATAGGAAATGGCTTAAATCCGACATAGTGTTATTTTTAATTTATTTTGCTTAAACTTTATTCTTGATAGATACTCAAAATCAAGTAGAAGCTCTGTTTTTAATTAAACTGTATTTTTATTCAACTGCATCTACCTGCATGAATATTGAAGCAAACTTTTCAGAAAAATATGCATCCTTCGGCGAAGAGCTCATCTGAACAATTATCCTGAATGTATTTATAAAAAAAGACACAAAGAGGCGGAGGACATATATTTTCTGACAAAATTTCTACAATATACTTTTCCCAATAAAATCAAATCTCAACTCAAGTCCATTGGTAACTGTAGCAAAAGATGGCTTGTAAATTTTAACGCTTCCAAAACTAAACTTCTTTTCATTAATCATCTAAGAGATCCCTATCTGCTTTCTAACAGTATGGCTGATGCTAACCTCCAGAAAGTAACTCGTTGCACCTTTCGGGCTTACGTCTTCAGCTGACATGAAGTGGAAAGATTATATTGAATCCATTGCTAGGTCAGATGCTAAGAAAGTTAGTTCACTGTGTCGCGCTAGACAACATTTCTCTCTAGAATCTATCATACATATCTATAAATTACCATTTGTCCATTCTTTGAATATTACTGCCACAAATGGCCCGGTGCCCTGCTATTTACTTTGAGCTCCTTGATAAAATCCAAAGAAGAATCAGCAATATCATCGGTCCTGATCTGGTGGTTCGGCTTCAGTCACTTTCTCACCACCGTAGGGTTGCCTCTCTGTGTCTTTTCTATAAATACTTTCATGGTATTTGTTCGTATGAGCCCTTCGCTATGGTACCTAAGGTTTCTGGAGTCGAGATCCCGTCAATTTATAGTAGATCTGGCTAGATGTAGCAGTAAATTTTATTCTAACAGTGACTTTTCTCTCACATTTCGCTTGTGGAACTTCGCCTTCAGGCTTTACAACCAACTTTAAGCTTCAAAAATTTAAATGCAATGTCAATTGCTATCTATTGTAGTCCTGATTACACTTGCCTCTTACTGCTCATTATTAATATTTCTGTTCCCAATTCTTCCACAGCCAGTAACTCCTTGTGTCTTAGTGGCTTTGTATAGTGTGAAAACGATTAAAAAATCCGAATGTACACACACATACACAAACGCAAATCAAACTATTTGATAATGGATTATAAAAGCCGGAACCGCTAAAAAAAACATTGGACAATTTGTAATTAGAAATTTTCATCGAAAGCTAGAAAATATCTGAACACTGGAAATTAAATAAACAAATTAAACAAAGGACTTTCATTGATTTTAAACTACACTTATACACACACACAGACACGAAATATATGAATATATGAATATATGAAATATATGAACATATGAAATATATGAATATATGAAATATATGAAAATTTTATGGAAAATGGAGCTGTTGAAAGCCGAATGAGAAGGTGATAAAAGTCCTTTTTAGTCAAATTGGAACCATCAAATTAAGAATCAACAATGATATGCGAAAGACGAAAAGGAAGAAGTATTTCTTCTTGGTCATTTCCTGTTTTGTGAATATTTCGGATTAGTTAAGTTAAAAAATACCTTATAAGTGTGGATGTCTTTGTTAATATATATAGACACACATTTGTTAGGATGCATACAGAAACACATACACGTACAAACACGCACAGAAACACACACGACCACATACGCACACAGATACACAAGGACGTAGACACACATATTGAAAAACTGATGCATAGATTTAGTTATACAATATTAGATTTTATAATGAAATTCCAAATTTTCTTAAAATTTGTATTAAGCAGCCGATTTTAGTAAAGATTTTAAGATATATTTTATTGATGTGATAAATATATATACATTTCAGGTAATAATATTCACTAAAAATATTTACAATAATTTATCTTGTATATTTTCTTTAGCATCTTGAAGGTTAGTATCATATTTTAAATAAATATACACTTAACGGTCACTTTATTAGGTATACACGCGTCTAGTGGCCGGTTGGACCCCACGTTTGCCTTTAGAACCGACTCAGTTCTTCTTGGCATTGATTTGACGATGTTTTGAAAGTAATATTTTGAAATCTGGATCCCTGCTATTATTATGGCATCCTGTAATTTTTCCAGATTGATTGGCGGCACATCCTAGTTTTGAATCTCCCTTTCCACTACATCCCAAAGGTACTCTCTATGATATTGACCTTATCTAGTAACTGTGGAGGACATTTTATCACATAAAACACATTGTTGTGTCCCATGAACCAATTTGTCATTATTTTTATTTGTGACACAGTACCTTGTTCTGCTAGAAGTCACCACCAGAGGATGGATGTACCTTCATAAATTGTGACATAAGATCAGCTGCAATAACTACGTCACTGAAATGAGTTTTTATTGGTACCAAGGGCCCATTGTATGCTAAGAATATGCAGTTTTCTTGTTTAATGCATTTTTTATTTTAGTTAAAATCATAAAGCCATTTTTTTTTTGTTTTATTTTTCAACTGTTTTAAATATGTGAGTAGGGGTAGAATTAAAATTAATATTATCAATAACTGTATCTTTATACACTCTTTCTAGCCAATTAAATAAATGAGCTTTTATGTAAGTTTCTATTCAACCAATTACATAGCAGCAATTTAATGGATATAGGTATTTAAAATAACCATAGGGAATACTGAATTTAATTTCTATGCTTGGTCGGCTCAGGAGATTTTTGTGGCCTAGCATATGTGCTGAGACCAAGCATAGAAATGAATACAATATGGGAACCAGTAATAAAGAGTGCCAGAGAAAAGCGATAATAACAACAAAAATTGCAATATGAGCTCTGGTAAAAACATAGAATGATAACAGCAAAAACTGCAATATGGTAAAAAAATGGTTGCTGAAGACCCAGAAATTCATACACAGATGTCCTCAAGGACACCTGGCACAGTGAATAAAAGCGTTAGTTAGATCCAGTGACAGGACCCAAAGAGTGTGAGTTCAATACCCGGTTAAGGCAGTGAAGAACTTTCAGATGGAAATTAACAGGAGATAACTGACATCCATTAAAACTTGGAACTAGAACAGTCTACCCCAGTGAGCGAAATAAAGGGTTCAGTTCGACATTCCAACCACCACGTTGTAATAAATATGGCGACAAAGTTGAGGACAATAGTCCGAATAATGTAAATAATGAACTATATCTTTATATACTCTCTCTAGCCACTTAAGTATATTGAAACAAATGAGCTTTTATGTAAATTTCTACTGAACCAATTACATAGCAGCAATTTAATGGATATAGGTATTTAAAATAAGCATAGCAACTACTGAATTTAATTTCATCCATTTCGATAAAAATGATTTAAGTGACTTTGAAAAAAACTATTTTCAACTAGGATTTTGACGCATAACCATTTCTAGGATTATAGAGAATGAAAAAGAACAAAATTCTGGTGATCGGTAATTCTTTGAGCGGAAATCCCTTGTTGATGAAAAATATCACTGGAGAATGATTAAACTGGTTAAAGGTGATGAGAAAGCAAACGTAGTTTAGATAACCAATCTTTACAATGTCCTTGGGAAACAAGAATAACTAATGCAAGTTGAAAAAGTAGAAAAGTTAAAAACAAATCAACGCATGTAATACTGATGAAGGTCTTAGAATATCAAAGGGAATATAGTTGCAAAATAATATAATATTTTATTCAGGTATATTGTAATAACAAAAAATATGTTTTCGCTTGCTTATAACTTCAAGATTTACTTGGAGAGAAACATTTACCTTACACATTGTATAATAAAAATTTTAAAAAGTTATTATCAGTAGTCTTAATAAATGTTAATATGATAAACTGACACGATTTATTGAACATATAAATATACCCTGAATGTTTAACCTACATCTGATATAGTGTAGATATATGCATCCACATTGACTCGTACCTTAAGCATATATCCGCGCACACACAGAGGTTTATATATCTATGTATAGACATACATTTTTATATACAGTAGCGGCCATAATATAAGGAACGGAAACAACAAAAAACTATTATGTAAATTTTTGTACCTTTGTATAATATTTATGCATTACACCCTAATCTTTATTCGGTAAAAATTTCATTGCTAATCATGTATTACTTTTTAAGTAATACACATATTTATGTCTTTGTTGTTTCCGTTCCTTATATTATGGCTGCTACTGTATATTGTTATATATTCATATCCGCCTACATTTTTTTCAATAGGAGTAGATAGGTTAGACTATCACCCGGTTCACGCTCCCCCTCCGTCTTTTGAACAGGAGTAGAAGTTTATCCATTGTTTAAGATTGGGTTTACGGTTCCTTCTCTTAAAGTCTTCTCATTTACTTAACTTATTGCGTCTTAGAGGCATTATCGCCTTGCTTGAGGTGAAGTGATTAAAAAAATACTCCTAAGCAGAGATCTATCTATCTATCTATCTATCTATCTATCTATCTATCTATCTATCATAACAGTATAACACATTACTCGTTTGTTCTTATTCACTTCATCATTTTCCTGACGATTTCACTCGATGAAAATTAAATGATTAGACATGTAGGAATGTTTTCGGCATTTTAAATACTATAAAGAATTGAAATATTGGATTTACGGAAAAATAACGATAATGTTTATACAAAGAGACCTTCAGAGAAAATCTATCCATAATATATTCATGGCGATTGTTCTGATGAACTTTCCTCCTTGGCACCTTGAATGCATAAATTTATGCTAATTAGATTGATACTAGTTTCATAACTAGGTTTCATCATTTTACAACTGACCTAACAAGATGCAATCGCATGTTTTACTATAATAATTTATTTTCTTGTACTTCTCGCTTGTGGAACTCCCTTCGCGATTTCTTGCTTACCTGCCACCTACAATCTTCAAAAATTTAACGCCAATCGCCACTTACCGTCTCCTTGAATCCTATTCTTTTATTGTCCACACACTTCTCACTAAAGTCTTCTCATTCTTTTCTAATCTATTGCATCCTAGTGGCAATGTCGACTTGCTTAGGATGAAATGATTAAAAAAAAATCAATAAATACGGAAAGAAAGAAAGAAAATAAATAAAATCAAATTCAGCAATGTGATTGGATGTAAATACAAAAACGATAGCCAATCAAATAAAGAAATTTATCATGATGAAAAAAAAATTCAATGTCGGTCATTTGTTTTACATTGCCGTGGATATAGTTCTTATTTCTACTGAGAGACTCTGGTGTTGTCTCTTCTTGATAATTTTGCATTGAAAAGTATCGCTGCTCTGAAATATGTCACTAGTTCGGACATTCTTCTAAAATTCACGTTTTTCTGACAACGGTCAATTTCATTTTTATTTTCATCGAAACTGAGACACCAACAATATTTCAGTAGAAAAACGAAAACAATTTAAAATATAAGAATTATATATTATGATTTTAAAAACAGTCGAGGCAAGAGAAAACTAATTCATTCATTGCATTTATGTGTTATGCTTTTGAGGCTGTTGGCGAACGTGATTTTCCACAATTTCTATTCTTTGTAAGTCTTAATAAATATTGTCTTGTTATCTCTCCTAAAACCTGTTCTATTATACCTTTATACAAGTTCGTTAGGTAGGTTATGTGATGTTTCCTTTGTCTCTCTTGCCTTCAGTATACACTGTGAGTGCCAAATTTACCAGACCTTCTTTCCTCATTATTTCAACTGTCTCTTTCTGATGTTGAGTATACGTGTTCTTTTTTCCATTTTCTCTAAAACTATGGCGTTGCTTACATGTTTAGCTTATAATATTTTCAGCATCCTCCTCTAGAACCACATTTCTCTTGCCTCAAGTCTCTGTTTCATTTGTGAGGAGATTTCCATTTCTCAGTTTTCTGACCATGAGACCCAGGTTCGTATCTCACCATGGCCGTAACCTCTTGATATTATTGGTCTAGCGGAGGCGATCTCAGCGTGCGGCTCCGTTGGAAAGTTCCTGAAAATCATGCCAAGGGTTGACCCAAGCCTTGTGAGTGAAACTGGGAACTGTCGATGGTTTTGCTAACACGAAGTCACAAGTCATCGTGACTGAGGGTTTGAAGCTTGTTCAGATTGTTGTTTCACGCTAGATAACGCGATCTCCTCCAGAAACTGTAACTAAGTTCCGTTCAGCATAATTTAAAGTATAAACCATAGGTGTGCTGTGCGAATGATGAACAAACACAAGATGTTCCTGAGCAGGCTTCTGCAGTAGGGATTATCTAACCGCCCTAGGAGCTAGCATCCTCGGATACGTGTGGTTGCGCCATTTACTTAGGTTCATGTTAATTAAAGACTAAATATTTCTCACGTTTTTTAAAGATACAAATCAGTTGACTTCTTTTTATTGTTTTCCTTTAGGGTGAGGGACATCAAGACTTTTCCCACCCTTTGCCTCTATCAGCAAGGTTTGTCTTTTTACTCACCCTCCCACTCTTCTCTCCGCATCCGCTTTTCTCATTATGGCGATTTTCTAAGCTTAGCTAAGATGTGGCACAAGGCCGAAAGTATGGGTCATCCAGTGAGGATCGATTACACTACTTATACTCTTGTCGGAGTTAGCTCCTCCTTAATTCCCTAATTATTCGCTAGGGGCCATTCTCCTTGTACTATAAATACTGGGCGACTTCTTGCCTCGTTCTCTCTTTTTCCTTTTCTTCATTTCAGCGACTACAATGTAAGCTCTCTTAGAAGATCCGCGTCTTCCCATTTGTGGAAGACGCCATGAACATTATACACACATACACAGTACGTACGAACATTCACCAAAGAACAAAGACAAATGTTCACACACACACACATACACAAATATTATTGCCTATGTCCATTGTAAAATTGTGTTGTTTAATATATATATATATATATATATATATATATATATATATATATATATCGGTCTTCTTTGTCTTCTTTACATCTTCAGTTGGACTTAATTGAAGTCCGGCAATTTTCTTGTAGTTGGACCTTTTTCTAGCAGGAAATCAAACGCACGTGTTCCCAATTCAACCACAGGCAGACCCATACGGTCCTCTACACCCTTGTTACGTCTCAAAATCTCATCTATTGCTTTGACAATAAACACTGATAAGAATTGAAACCGTTCCGATGACTTTATGTACAATCATTGGACTATTTTCAATCCTGGTAAGTAAACTACAAGGCACAGTCAGATAATCATGACAGAAAATCGAAAACAAACAATAATTTTAATTAGTAAATATTTCGGATATTTAATTGGCTTATCCAAGGTAAACAACAGCGAACTCTTCCTAATGGTTGTTTGAAATGACGTATTTTGACGTATTTGATGCGTTTTAAGAAATAAAATTCTAAAATGAGAACTGGGGAAACATTGTGAAAGAAATCTATGCAGAGAAACTTCAAGTGAAAGATTACTCTGTTAGAATCTTGGGATTTTAGATGAAAGTAAACGTTTAACAGCGCAAACAATCATCTTTTCGGTCCCGGCGAACGTAACAGAAGACTTTAATTATATCCACAGCGGGAAATGCAGGCGTGTTGTTGGCTAAAGGTTATTATTTAGACATATGTGCCCGAAACCTGTCAATGAAAATTTTCAAAAATTGTGCACACATACTGATATGAAAACACACACACACACACACACACACACACACACACACACACACACACACACACACACACACACACACACACACACACAGGCACATATATAAATATGTATACACAAATATATAAGTAACATGGATATATGTATGTATATGACTTCCTATCTATCTATCTATCTATTTATCTATCTGGTTTCACAATCTATGCGCATGTATTGTATATACAGGTAGTTAATTACTAAGGAGCTTAGTCTGGCACAAGAACATTAGTGATGCTCGGACTCTCGAATGGTTTGCGAGATGAGCTTTCTATTATGCTGATGCATCTGCCTACTTGAGCGCGTGCACACCTATATTCATGTCTATGCGTGTCTATGCTTTTATGCAAATATACATATGTACTTGTCTCTATATTGTCACATATACACACACACACACATGCATATATATATGTGAATACACAGACCCCTCCGCACGTACACACAAGTGCGCACACACACACACATATATATATATATATATATATATATATATATATATATATATATATATATGCGTCCAAAGATTCGAGACATAGGTATGAAAAAAATGCCTAAAACTTAATAAAAGCAAAGTTTTATGTCAAAATATTGATGTTATTATCAAGAGGAAAGACCAAGGAATTGTTATTATTAAATTACATTTTTTATACTTTTTAAAATCTTCGAAATTTGGTTAGAAATTAGTTTTCTTGAGTCAACGGGGGAGTATAAATTAGTTTCCAAAATTTGGGCGTCTTTTTGCTGTGAAAAACACATTGATTTCGAAATATATGCAAGATTCATATTATTTATTCACATATGAGTAAAATTATTTTTTAAATGTTTGTTTTTTTCTTAGAAAATCTTAGTAAATATATGTTTATTTCATTTTATAAAATTTCCAGAAATTGATTTTTGTAGGATTTTGATTATATTAGTTATAAACACAAATCCTTGGAGAATTCAAATCAAATTGTTTTTATCAAAATGAACCCACTGTTACAGAAAATATACTCTTAATTGAAAAATAAAAAATGCAATAAAACTATGACATTATTTAATTAGAAAAATTTTTAACTCCTTTTATGAATAAGATATATTATACATACTATTGTATTAAGAAAAAATCAATGTATGTATGATAATTTAAAAAAAATTGCTTTCAATTTTTAAAAAGTTTAATTATAATTTATAAAGTTTTAAAACTTATAGAATTCTGTATTAATTTGTAGTGGTTAGATAATATTGTTATTAAGTAAAAACTATATTTAGTAATCATCAATGGAAAAGCTTACTACAATTTCCCATCCGCAGTATTTTAAAAGAATTTTGAATATTTTGTGTGTGTATAAATGCCTCGACTTTTGTCAATACGGGCGCCAATACACGACATTATCAGAAAATATGTGTGGTACTATAGTAAATTTAAAATTTATTGGTATTTCCTCAATGAGCGTCTTCGTAAGTAAGATTATAAAGTCAAAATACTTAAAATTCAATAAAATATTAGATTACTGAGAATATTTTCCAATATTTTTAAAATTACTGAGTATTTAAAAAATATATAAAAATGTGTCCACGTTGTATTCCTCAAGTAATTTTTGCAGTAATGTGCCCTTTAAAAATGCCAAACATTCAGCTATCGATAAATCTATTAAAACTTTATAAAGACATCAATCTACATGTTAAAAATGCTTTTCTGCGATATATTAGACTAAAAGTAAATAATATTTGTTTTATTTCTGATTAATTAAACGTTAAATCAGTTAATCTTCCAGAAATAAAGTTTCAGAGAAGTTTTTTTTTTTAAAGATTTTTTAATAAAGAAAATTATGCTGTGTTAACAAATTTGTCATTATGGCCGAAACGTTTGCAGACGAAAATTTATTCCACGAATATTCCAAGTCATCCCACAAGAATAAACGCGGAATATTCCCCACGCATGTCCTGGTGACGTTTTAAGGCGGAGAGCAGCTTTCACGTTAACAGCTTCCCTCTTTAAACAAGCTTTTATCATGATGTGGCCCTGTTAGGTAGGATGTTAGCAGTAAGGTAATGTGGCCGTAGGTTTTCTGTTGCATCTTTCCTCTCATACGTAGATAGTCGAAGCAAATGGTGGGATCTGCTACAAATTTAGATGGAGAATTATAGAAGTGTAGGTGATTTTTCAGTTTGAAGCTCCATTTTCTGGTCTCATTGCAAAAAAAAAAAAATAAGCATAAAACCAGTATATCCCTCATATCCTCCTGCTCTTTGGGTGGTTCCTCTTATTCTGACTACTTTAGAATTGAGGCGACAATTACGAATTTACTGAGAAACTTGAGATCCTGTTTATGAGTTAGACAAATAGTTATATAACACAAGTAATAGCAGTTGTAATGGGAATAGATAAATAATTATTTTATTTCTTACCGACTTAATAAAAATTTAACAGATAGACGTAGTATATCTTGAAGAGAAATGCAATTAGTAAAACAGTAGGAATGTTAGGATAATATGAAATGAAATCACCTTGGCCGACCAGACTGTAGGAATCCGTTTCGGCTCCATTGCTCACAGCGTTTTGCTGTTTTAACCATTAAATACTGCCACCCTGCTTGGCTGGGCGGGCAGCCTATTATGCCAGTTCTAGTAACTTTTTACAGGTTTTGAATTCAGCTAGCCTTATGGTTACCAACCAAGGACAGAGAACACAGTAGCCGGCAAGAGAAAAGGTGGATTTTTATACATTTTCCAGGGTATTTGTGAGAAAGTGAACGCAATGACCGCAGCTAAAACTTGAATTCACGAAGCCACTTCAACATTTTGCGCCGATAACCACCACACAACCACACATCTTATATAATAAAATAAGGATAAACAGTGATCAAAAATAATAATAAGGATAATAATTGTCAAAAGAAAACATAAATAACCAGAATGGAGAGGACTTTACCTCCTCTAAAAAGCGATATCTAAGGTTTAAAATGCATTTTAAAAATGAAAAAAAACTTTCTTGAAGTTATTATTTAAGCTGTAATTCTAAGTTAAGTGATTAAATTTAATATTTCCGATAAGGAAAAAAATATTTCTGTATTTTAAACCGAATTTAAATTGATTGGAAGGATATGTTTTATTATCAGTAAAATCGCTAAAATCGTTCATATTGACAAATTTGTCAACACACCATAATTCACTTTATTAAAAAGTCTTTCAAAAATAAAATACAGTGTTCTGAAACTTTATTTGAGGAAGATTAATCGGTTTAATTAAATCTAAATGAATATTACTTTTTAAATATTACTTTTTTTAAAAAAAAATCTAATGAATATTACTTTTTAATTATTTAAATTAGGGCATGTCCTAATATCTAATAAAAACATTAAACCCTACAAAAAAGAATTTCTTGAAATTTCAAAAAGTTAAATACGTGTTTGGTAACAAATGTAAAAAAAAAAAGAAAATATTTTTACCTAGATTTCTGCGTCCTAGGTATGACGATAAACTACATCTGACAGCAAGGTCAGGAGGTTTTGACGAACGTGGAACCAACTCTTAATTGCTGGTGTTCTCAGGTTCACCCTTACTCGGGGTGGTAGCACCTGTTAATGTCCCAGCTATGGGAAAATTGTTGATCCCCAAATTGGAGTCAAAACAGTGATTTCATAGCCGGACATTTTGTGCAGTAAACTTTTATACCACACCTTGAAAAAGTCCGTTGAAATATCTATCGATCATTCTGGAGATGTATTTGTTGTCTAGTGCCTCACTGATTCTGTGAGTAATGGCAGTATATCAGCAGTGGGCCGTGCCGCCCGAAAATGATACTGTTTGTGGCTCAAGAGGATATCCTTATTGAGGTGACTATAATTTGAAAAAAAAAGGCTGATGGTTCTATAGTGTGATGGGGATCAGCGTTCATCTATATACTTAAAATTAGCGTATACACTTTTTCAGATTTGGGTAAGATTTCTCCATGAAGCAGTGGTTAAATAATTTAATATTTTTAAATAATTAAGACCAGGAATAAGTACGAATTAATACACTTAAGGATAACTACTGGGCTTTTATCTGGACCAGTAACCTTCTTAGAGTCAAGACTTTTGAAAAGTCTTGTGAATTCCCGGATTGTACTCAGTGACTAGTGAATAAGTTGAAGTTTTCCGGTAAAAAACACATTGATTTGGAAATTCTTGCAAAGTTCAAATAATTGTCGGATTCGAATGAAACTTTCAGGACATATTCAAAAAATGAAGGAAATTATTTTGGAAATTTTTCCTTTTAGAAAACCTTGGTAAAAAAATATTTTTTTTTACATATTTCATGAAATTTCGAGAAATTAATTTTTTAAGAAGGGGATTTTTTTATTAGTTAAAAACAGGACACTTTGGAGAAAGTAAATCATTTTTTTTTGTAAAACAGTTACCCGTTCCATCAAAAATTTGCTCTGAATTGTAAAATGAAGAATGCAATAAAACTATGACATTATTTAATTAGAAAAGCTTTTAATTGCTTTTGTAAATAAGTCATATTAAGGACGATGCTGTCTGAAGAAATAATTTTTTTTCGATGAATAATGAATATTTACAAAATTTTTTCATTTTTAAAAATTTTTAATTATAATAAAATCGTTTAAAATTCTCCATTGCTTTCAAGACAGCGGTTTGGTGATATCGTTAAGTGAAAAATACATTTACCTTGGAGAATTTAAATCAATTTGTTTTAGTCAAACAGAAACACCATTGACAGAAAATCTTCTCTGAATCTGAAAATGTAATTAAACTATGACATTATTAGAAAAGCTTTTATTTGCTTTTATAAAAAAAGATATATTAAGGGTACTATTGTCTTAAGAAAAATGTTTTTTTCGATGAATAATGAATTTTTACAAGAATTGTTTTCATAATGTTTAAATTCTAATTAGAATAATTTAATAAGTTCTAAATAATGGTAATATAATAAATTCAAAGAAAAAATTTGTAAAATGCAATAAATCATTAGATTACAGGATTGTTTTCGTAATTTTTAAGATTACTGAGTGTTTAAAAATTAAATTAAAAAGGCGCTCACATCAATTTCTTCAGTAATGTTTTACAAAAAAATGTGTCCGGAGAACAACATGAGATCTGTCATCACCTAGTCAAATACAGAAACATGGCTACTGTAGATTAAAAAAAGACGGCTACTGTGGGGTCAAAAATTCATTTCTGTGATATTTAACTCTTTAAACTTAAATAATAGTCGTTTCAAATCAGATTTAATTTTTAATCAGCTAATAACCCTCAAATAATGTTTCAGAAGTATATTTTAATTTTTGAAGATTTTTTGAAAATTTTTTGAAGATTTTTTGATAAAGACAACTACATTGCGATGAAAGACGACTAAGAAAAGGCACCAATGAGGTATTTTAGCAAAAAAAAAAAAAAAAAAAAATCCTTCCAGTTAATTTAAATTAGTTTTTAAAATACAGCAAAATATTTCACTTATTGAAAATATTAAATGTAATCCATTAGCTTGAAATTAAAACTAAAATCAAGGAAGATTTTTCATTTAAAAAAATAAATTTTAAACCTTAAGTATCGTTTTTTGTGGAGGTACCTATATATATATATATAAATATATATATATATAGCTGAGGTATACACTCGGCACCAGAAGATGACATCCGTAATCTCTTTGTGTAGCGTCTTGAGAGGCTGCTCTGATCAACAGACATAATATTGGTATTCTTACAGTTTGCACAAGTTCCCAGGCCGCCCATGTTACATTAGACGACCGATTGTTACTACTACCCTAGGCGTTTTCTTACCAAAATAACACACCATGACTATATGTAATTAAAGATATAAAACTAAACCAGCCCCAACCAAGAAAATACACCTAAACTCATCAACTTTTCTTTCTCGAAAATTCGTGGTATTCGTACCAACTTCTGCAGTGTAGAGTCTTTCACTTCGAAAAGTCTCCGAAAATATCTTCACTCTTCACTCCCCTCCTTTGGTTTCCCCATTCCTGGCTATCTTCCTCTCTTTAGGGAGGACTCAAATTATTCACATGCATGACCTGCGAGTTTATGTCCGCGAACATCTGCTGGACAGGAAGCTCCTGATCCTTTCACACGAACGTTGATGTTACCCAAGGCTCTATCATGGTTCCTACGCTATTTCTGATCTTCATCAATGAATTTCCTCATGTCATCAGATCCCAATTAGACATTTATGCTGAAGACACTACCATTTAATCCTGTCTCAATAACAAATCTGTCCGAGCTGACAAACTTAAACTGGCCGCTGTTCTTGAAAAGGACCTCCAATCTGTGGCAGGAAACGGCTCGTAAATTTTAATGCCTCCAAAACGAAACTGCTCTCATTTAAACACCATAAAGAAAATGTTCTTCCCACCATCAGCATGGCTGATGCTAGACTCATGGAGAGCAAAACATTGCGCCTTCTTGGCTTCACGTTTTCTACTGACTTGAAACTGAACGACTACATTGAATCAATACCTGCATCTAATGAAAGGAAATTTGGGTCACTGTATCGTGCCAGAAGTCCATTTTGCACATTTTTACATCTACCATTCATTTGTGCATTTATTACTGTCGTCATATCTGGTCTGTTGCTCCTGCTACTCATCTCGAGTTTCTTAACAAAATCCAAAGAAAGATCTGCAATATAATTGATCTTGACTTGGCATCTGCACTTCAGTCACTTTCTCACCAACGTGATATGGCTTCCCTCTTTTCTACAAATATTTTCATGGCAACTGCTCTGACGAGCTTTTTCTCCCTATATCCAGTCTTTTCACTCACTTTCACTTTCCATAACCCCCTCTGTGTATATATATATATATATCCTTAATGTTTTCCTCTCTCTGTCTCTCTGTCTTTCTCTCCCTCTTTTTCTCTCTGACTCTCTCTCTCTCTCTCTCTCTCTCTCTATATATATATATATATATATATATATATATGACATCCTTAAAAATCTCTTCCTTTGTCTTTCTGCCTTTCTCTCTCTCTCTCTGTATATATATATATATATATATATATATATATATATATATATCCTTAATTTTTCCTCTGTCTGTCTGTCTGTCTCTCTCTCTCTCTCTCTCTCTATATATATATATATATATATATGACATCCATAATCTTATCCTTCCTCCGTCTGTCTGTCTCCCCCTCTCTCTATGACATCCTTAAAAATCTCTTCCTTTGTCTTTTTCTGCCTTTCTCTCTCTCTCTCTCTGTATATATATATATATATATATATATATATATATATATATATATAATCTTTTCCTCTGTCTGTCTGTCTGTCTGTCTGTCTCTCTCTCTATATATATATATATATATATATATATATATATATATATATTTATATGAGGGAGAGAATGATGTTGGAGTGTAATGACGTAAAATGTTTATAAAAGAAATCGAGAAACAAAAGAAGAAAGCTATAAAAAGTTTAGGCAATGAAAGTTGGAGAGGAAAAAGAAAAACGATGCAAAACGGGAAGATTAGAGGAAATTTACGATCAGGTTGGTTGGAAACGTGTGGTTTACAGGAAGCCACTGATGTACGTGGGGCGGGGAAAGAGAAAGGTGGGGAAAGGATAGTCATCCGAGGGGCCAGGGTGAGAGGCGGGCATAGAAAGAAAGAAAAATGTGTAAGTGATACACTTTGATTTATGCCTTTTTGATCGCCAGCGCGAAGTGTCATAGTTGGGCGGCCATACGTACAGAAATCCTTTGTCCCTTCTTATGCGTGTACAAATCTACACACGGACGGACAGACAGACAGAGAGACGTGTGGGTGCATAGCAGCCAGCGTTGTGGTGCTAATGACTTTGTAATTCGTTTATGAATGGCGTCCAAACAAAGTTTATGGGATACCAATTTTTTAAGAAAATCTGAAGAAAAAAGTTGAAAACGAGACGAACACACACACACACACACACACACACACAGAGAGAGAGAGAGAGAAGAGAGAGAGAGAGAGTAAAAAACAAAAGATATAAACAGAGAAAAATGAATAAAAGAAAGAAAGAAAGGGAATAAGCGTTTAACGACTGTTTCAGTGAAATAGAAAATGTAGACAATTTCAAATCTTTTCATTTGTACCCACTTACTTTTTAAATAACGACCAGCGTTCATATTTACGATTTATTGCAATCTTTTGTTAAAGATGTTAAGCTCAAATATTTAACGATGCAACAGGGGAATTATATTGTCGTAGAACTTACCATGAGCTTATTCAATCATTAACTGAAGAATTAAGATTCATGAGAAAATTCAAATAGGAAAACTGTCAGATTCACACGGGTTAAAATTATTTAGAGTAAACTTTACAGAAAATGGTTCCGGGCTGCTATAAAAATATATTGGGTCAGAAGAAAAGTTCGTGACGTATTTTAAGTGAAATTAGAAGACTATTTAGATATGTGTTCATAAATTGATTCAATCACACATATGCTATTTTGTTCCACTACTACTTCCACTGGGAGATTGGAATCATTAAAGCCTCAAAGATGGCGACCATCTTTGAGGCTTTAATGATTCCAATCTCCCAGAAATTTGCATCTTCGTTGGTGATGGATTACTCTATGTGGTTTTTACAGTCTTCCGGAGATTTGAAGTTTTAAAAAGAGAATTTTGTAAGGGACGAAATAAGTAGTAATCCGAAGATATCCGGTTAGGTTAGTACGGAGGGTGTTGTAGGACATCACAGCCAAGTGTACTAATTTCAAGGATATTAAAGTGAAAGTAAACACATTGATCTCGGCGAGAATTAGAACTTGGCCTGCTAGTCTTGATTTTTACGCCGACAAACACTACGCCAGGCGCACATCGGTTAGCTTCTTCTCACGAACCACTTCTTTGTGGAACAGAGTCCCAAGTGGATGCTTTCCCCAATCACTATAATCTTAACCTTTTCAAGTCTAGATACAACCGTTCTATTTCCTATATAATTTTGTAATCTACACTTCATGCAACCACTTCATTCAGTAACCCTCTAACTTGAGTGGGCTTTTGGCCTTGTATGGGTGAACAGTTAATAATAATTTTTTTTAAGCATTCAACCCCAAGCAAGGCGATAAGCCACTAGCATGCAAAGGGTTTCAGAGTAGTAGCGAGAACAAAGAGGAGTGATAGAGGAAAGAATAAAGAGACGGTTAGGGGATAGATCAGGGTATCTGGAGACGTCGATTGACGTTACATTTGAATAATTGCAGATTATAGCCATCAGGAAAACAAGAAATGGAGAAAGAGTTCCACAGTCGAGAAGTGCGAGACATGGAGCTATTGGAGTAGAAGTGACGACTACATTTAACAGTTTCGACAGTGAAAGGTTGAGAGCGAGATGCCAGCCTAGTTGAGCGCTTAAATTCATGAAGTCTGAAATCAGTGAAAGCAGCTCATCGGAGCAGTTACCGTGAAAGTATTTGTAAAAAAGACAGAGGGAGGCAACGGCATGTCTGTGAGAAAGCGACTGCAGACGAGATGCCAGATCGGGGCCAATTACATTGCATATCCGTCTTTGGATTTTATCAAGAACCTTGAGACAATTAGAAGGGGCTCCAGATCATATATGACAGCAATACGCCATGCAAGGGTTGATTTGTAGATGTGAAGGATCGGCTCCGATGTGGTGGACGAAGCTATTGACTCAATGTGTTCTTTCCATCTCAGGTCAGTGGACAATGTGAGACCGAGCAGTTGCAAAGAGGTGCTCTCGTGGAGTTGAGCGTCAGACATTCTAATGGGAAGCAGCGATGGTTCTCTCTGGGGAGTAATAGTTTTGTTTTTGAGGCATTAAAATTAACCAGCCAATACCTGCCCCAATCCACAACCGATTGGAGGTCCTTTTCAAGACAAACGGCCAGGTTAGTTTTGTCGGCGACACTGGATCTATTT
>CAHIKZ030002534.1:1560000-1562500 GCA_903632075.3 Acanthosepion pharaonis | reverse complement strand
TTTTTTTAAATTTGGTAGATTTTCTCCTGTGCATTCCTCATGTTGTTTAAGGGGCATTTTTCTGGTGTGGGGTCCGTAATTTGTTGGCAATGCACTGTCATTCTTTGCTAGAGTAACTGGCCTGATTATATATATATATATATATATATATATATTAAGAAATGGACAAAGTCCGACAATTTATTTATTAAAGACATTTTTATGTTTAACGTTCTTTTTTATAGATACAAGTATTTAAGTAAATGCTCTGTTTATAATAAACAGTATTAAATAACATTTACTGGCCTGAATGTCCGAGAAATTTTCATAGAAAATATTCGTCCTTTGACAGGATTCGAACCTGCATCCTATACGGAACCGTCATTTACGCTGACGTGCCTTAACGACCAGCCACAAAGGAGCGTTCGGTAGACATGGTCGAATTTACTGCTTATAAACTTCAATCTTCCATGAATCTCGTACATTCATAACTGCTCTGGCGTATCAAATGTAAACAAATGACGTCATATATTAAGAAATGGACAAAGTCCGACAATTTATTTATTAAAGACATTTTTATGTTTAACGTTCTTTTTTATAGATACAAGTATTTAAGTAAATGCTCTGTTTATAATAAATTCATAGAAATAAATAGATTCATTCTCGTATGCACTTTTTCCCTATTTCACCTTTCTTAACAGAATTACTACTCTCCCAAACAAACGTACAGAACAGTATCAACAAATCAAAAGAAAATGGTTGAATCCGTCAACACAGCAATAAAAACAATATCTCCACACGTGACAGTAATTGACGTAATTTCAATTAACAGTATGAAAATAGCTTTCTCTAAATTCTTCCAGTTGCTAAGGACATTTTGTTTTTGTTATTATTAGTTATTTTGTTTAATAAATTCATTTCGTTTTTTGCCTTGAAAAAGTCCACATTGGACGAAACGCGTCGGCAACTATTACAGCTTTCCTATTGTCATTTATATTTATAAATATTGTCTTTTTCTCGAGGTTAACCCTGAGAAATTTTTCATATATATATATATATATATATGTGTGTGTGTGTGTGAGAGAGAGAGAGAGAGATAGAGATAGATAGATAGATAGATAGATTGAGGAGAGAGGGATATATATATATATATATATATATATATATATATATATATATATATAGAGAGAGAGAGAGAGAGTGTGTGTTTATGTGTATATGTCGGCGTTGTTTCCCAGCATTTTTCTGCGTGTGCATATCTTCACCTAACTTATATGTATATTCATATATCTGTTAGTATTACGGGTTTATAAATTCATGTTTTTTTATGTTTTCTTCTACGCGTGTGTCTAGATACTGTTGCTGTTTATGGATACACTGATGTTTCCTTTTGTTTTTCAAACTAAGAATAATGTTTACTTAAGTGCCTGTATATTTCTGGGTGCCCGAGTGTGTCCGACTGAAAAAAAAAAGTGATTTTTCTCGTATTTTTTTTCTTTTTTATTTGTTTGAATTCATACTGGCAAATCAAACCAGTGGGTTAAAGAGAATATTTGGATGAATTTTCTTATTTCTTTTTCTGATACACCATCAAATATTTTTCTTTTTTTCTTAAATTTATTCTTATTGCAAGTGTACTTTAAGTAATTTAGTCAGTTTCAGTGACTGAATTCAGTTGTTGGTCTGATTGCAAATGCAGGATGAATATTTAGGTGTCCACATGATCGTTCTTTTGTGTTTGACAAAAGTTTTAAGTTCGTGGGAGAATGAATGTCTTTTCGTATTCCGCAACGCTCATCGGTGTATGTGTATGTGTGTATGTCTGTGCCTGTCATCACGTTTAAGGGTGTGCTCTTCCTTGTATGCTTGTCAGCTCCTCTAGTCGTGACAAGGCGCGTTTTCTTAATCCATTCATTTACTTGAAATGTGTGCGCATGCGTGCTCTTGAGTATCTGCCATTTTGTTAAATATTTTTAGCCACTTGAGCTGCCATTTTCATGAATTTACGTCCACTTTTAGAATTTTAGACAATGCTTTTATTTCTCTTCTTTTTAAATCAAATTTCATCCTCTCAATTTGAATCTCTTATTTCCTTCTCTTTCTTTCCCCTCCTTATTTGTTTTCTTTTATAGACTGAAGTCACTTTTTAAAACTTTTTTTTTCTTAAATTTGAGTTACCGACTTTTAAGTCAGTTTTTGAAATATCACTTCTTCATGGTTTTGTATTGTTTTTTTTATGTTTTCCCGTCTCGTCTTGTTAGTTGAACGTTACATTTTAGTAACTTTCTCTTCATCCACCACATCTCCTTATTTCTGTTTTTGCAAGCAACCGATTTAATACCTTTCGCCATTTCTGCCAGTAATTACGGGGTTTGAGTTTTCCCTTGGCTGGCCATCAGTCATCAGTTTAGAAGAAAAAAGAAATAAAAGTAGTTTCTCTTGACGTCGTTGTCGCTTTTGTTCGATCAGGCAATAATTTCAGATGAATAAGCATTCATTTATTTATTTTTGTTTATATATT